>KN837108.1:831815-842296 GCA_000827215.1 Sphaerobolus stellatus SS14 | reverse complement strand
AACACGTACAGGCGCTGGCTTGAAGCCCTTGAAACGCGGCGTGAAGCCTGAAGGAACCCTCGAAGCAATCGAAAAAGAAGCTCGGTGGATACTTGAGGACGCTCGTAGACCGAATGGGAAAATAAAACGCCAGAATGCAGAAGCTATTAAAGTCTAGATGGGAAGGCTTGGAAGGAGGGTGAGGAGGCGATAACAAAATTGAGGGAGTTATTGAGCAGAGAATTGTGACTATGTAATTAAAATCACATCCGGACATCACATGAACCCAGTGCGTATTTTCGGATAATCTGGGATCCATATTTTCTCTCAAGAACTGTTGAAGAGCTGCATCAATCTGGGATCGCTAGCCAAATTTGGCGTCGACCGACAAGGCCGATAGAAAGGATAAATAGTATTACCGTAATTCCAATATTGGCGCTTGGCATGTTACTACAGTGTGAACCAACACTCTTCGGCGCTTCTGTGGGGCGGTCCAGAGCGATTTTTGGACCAAATGCAGTTAGATCTATCATAAACCATATGAAATAACGTAAAATTACACCTTTTTTGAAAATAAGCGCCCAATCGCCAATTTTCTCAGAAATCCCCGCATCTCTTTCTAGCGATGCCAAGAGCTCGCAATGCTGTCTCTCGAGCTCAACAGCTTCGCAAAGCATCCAATAACCAATTTGGGAGGATTCAACAAGCTGAGGATCCAAGTGATCCTAGCTATTGTCCAGGCTTGGAGTCAGAACTTGGAAGTCACATAGGTGACAACTCAGAAACAGCTTCAGTTGAGAGTGCAGTGAATAATATAATTGGAGATGGTAAGAGTGTAGAAGAGATTGAGATTGAGGATTGTTGTTGTTGTTGAGGAGGAGGAGGATGAGACAGGAGTATGAGATTCTTTGAGGAAGCTTTATGAGGTCTTTTTGCTAAGGCCTCGATGCTCACTAGGCTGCCTTTGCTGTCAAGGTTTACAAGTCCCATAGGTGAGTTGGGACAGTTAGAGAGGTCCTGAAGGAGTTAAAGAAGAAAGGGAAGGCTATGGACAGTATTCTGGAGCTTGTAAAGGCTTCAAATGAGAATAATACTATTTAGGCGCCCAATCCGCCATTTTTTTCGAAAAAAATATAGAAACATCGAGATTAGGGGAAAGTAGCCAGACAACCCTCTAGATATATTCAAATAGACTTGTTTAACGCATAATCAGACCTTTAACTATGTGTGGTCAGATGCTATTATGCCTGCACAGATTGGGGACGGGCGCTCGTCAGAAACCGGTGATTCACACTGTAGTATTGCCGTAATTCAATATTGAAACAATAGCCTTCTAATACTACATACTTTGGCAAGACAGTAAGTAATTGTCGTGAAATTACGATTTAGTGCACGATAAGGTAATGCGGTTAATTTTGTCTCTGATTTCGTCTGATAATTCTGTGTTTAGATTTTATTTACACCAGTCGAATCTGGAGAGCCGCATTCAGCTTACGTCATTCCCGCTACACGCTCTCACGCGCCGCGCAGCCGCTTCTTCCCTCCTTCTCAACCGTTGTCGCATCATCCCTTAAGGGGCAGGTTCATGGTCACACAGGGAGCGTGCCATTGGCAGCCACTGGAGAATCACCCGCCCCTCCGGTATTTAGGAGGGAGGAAGGGAGAACCACCGCCTCTCCCAGCGTCCTCCAGCACTTCGCTAGGTATGTTCCTCCGCTGCTGTCCAGGAGTCCACTCGCTAAACCAAGCTATACGCCGCAGTGAGATCAGATTCGAACTATAAACGAAACAGTGGATCAGCTTATATTCCGGTCTAGACACTCTAATTTCAGCCGTAACCGTAATAGTAAGCAATGATCCAGGAAGCCCGGGCTTCTCCGTGCAGTTCTCCGCGTTGACGCTCTGCCATTCCTGCGACCAATTAATGGCTGGGAGAAGCTTAAAGCTTAAAAGCCACAAATGATTATCAATGATTGCTCATGAACAAGCACTTACACGTCAAAGACGTTGACGTACTTAAGGTTCTCATCGTAATTAATGCGAGCAATGGGATTGCAATTTGACGGCGGCTTCCATTGCCACTGATTGTCAATATTATAATATTCTTCAAGATTTATTATCTATCGTACATGAATACATGGTCCATAGCAAATAATAAGATGAAATAACACGAAAAGGGCATCAAGTCTAAGAGTCTCGATAACTTAAGTCATTGCTACGGAGTAACTCTCCTTTCAAGCTCATCCTCCCAATTGGTTCCTTCTTCTCGCGACAATTCCATGCATTCCTCGATCGTGCGAGAGATGTAATAAGCACCTTTCTTTGATCTGAAATTTCTGGGATTCTTCCGCTTCTTGAGTGGTGGTTGGGGAAGCGAGGAAGAATAAGCGATTTGGGGGATGGGAATGTGGAAAGGGTCGAATGGGGTCGAGTTGAAAAGATACGGATGTGATGGCGGTGAGATGGTAGGGAAATGGATTTTTTTGGCTTCTGAGTGTGCTGAAGGCGAATGGAAGAAGAAATGTGATATGGAGGAGGCGAAACGGCGATGGATATTAGAAGTCAAATGAGATGTTGTGGAGGCGAGCGTGATTGTTGGAATGGATGGGGCAGATTCTGATGGAAGGGAAGTTGATGTAGCTGGAGAAGGTGTCGATGGTGTAGACGAGATTGAAGTACGAGAAGACGAGATGGACGGCGTTGAAGGATGATCTGCAAAGGTAACGGGTGAATACAGACGCTCTGGAACCGAAATATCCTCGCTTGACGTGGAATTGCGGAAAGACGGCAATGGAGCTTGGATCGTGAGCCTATGTCGTCTCTTCTGTATGGCTCTTTGCACGAAGTCCACGTGCCTGATGCCATTCTTCCCATCCCACGAGCCAACGAGGACGAAACAGCGCTTGAGGCCTTCACCCAGCTCCGACGGCAGTGGTCCAATGGGCTCAACTCCTCTTCCCTTCCCTTTCTCACTGCTGTCGTGACTTGGCATACTCGCATTAACCCCAAATCCTGCGCCGATACCAGGCCCTATCCCTGCACCGGTCAAGGGATGTATCCGCAATCCGTGTACATACAGCGCCTCTACATGCCGCCATAGTTTCTCCATCCTGGGCGCACGAACCATCTCGATATCTAGCGTGTTAAAGAGGTAAAATAGCGTTGTCAGGGGCCGTGATGTGTCCTCCTTAGCTGGTCGCCATCTCGAGCCAAGAGCGAAGTTCCAGTCGGGGTCCGCTCGACGTGATGTGATTTGAGAAGATGAACCACCGCCTTCGAATATGATGAGGTCTGGTGCACCTGGGACGGTTCGCCATCGCGTGAGCATGCCTTGGGAGGAGTGGACGACGTTCCTGCGAGACCTTAATAACGTTGTAGACAAAGACAAGAGACCATACGCACTTTACTCGAGCATCATAGGTTTCCCATTCATTGAAATCCGGTACCATGAAGGCGGAGGTGTGGCGTGGTTTGGCATCGACGAAGATGAACGAAGTGTACGTGTAGCGGTGCATTGGCCATGGAGGAACGTAGCAACTTGTACGAGATAGTGGAAGTATTGGGTATCTTTGTCCTTTAGGTGCGAATGTCAGGACCGGCGAGAGATCATATCCTGCACCAATGTAGAGTAGAATGCGGCTGTCTGGTGGTTCGACAGGTGGGTACGAGGAGGACATAAAAAGAAAGAGGGAAAGAAGGAAGAGACCGGAGGTAAAGGAAAAGGAAAAGAAATATAAGCGGATTACTGAGTGCTTCGGAACATAAGCACGAGGATATAGAACAAGGACAGGAACAAAAGGGAGAATACAAGAACCCTTTGAGACGGCCTGAGACTAGCGCCAGCGGAATTTCCTTTTCAAGACGAGCCGGTAATCGGTGGCCTTGACAATATCGACCAAAGGCAATAATTTCGCAGAGAATTCTAACCTTTTTGATGTGTTTTCAAGAAGAATCTATGTTCGAAATCTCTTTGTAACGTCAATCCCTGCAGGTCAGAAATGATTTCAAAGCGGCAAGATCAATGACCTGCCTTTCTTATTCGTCGCTGTTGTAGCCGAACCCCTGACGCTTGAACATAGTCCCTGAAATAGATGAGATATTGACAGGTAAGCATGACAGGTAAGCATGCTAGCTGAGGTCATTGAGATGACTTGAACAGCTGCATCTTTTTCTTATGACCAATCTATGCCAAAGGTGTTCGGTGCTTTTCGTCAGCTTGCATTCTTTCGCTTACCTCTCAGATCCTGCTCTAGCTCTCGCACTAAGTTTATAATGTTTCCCCTTTCATGGTCGGAGCTAGTAAGTAACTCCGGAACTCAGTGCTCACCGAAACGGTATCCTAGGTCTCGATGGTTCATCAGACAGATTATTCCACAGAAAGCATGAGTCGTACCACTATTATAGACTGCTGATGGAATAAGTTGACGGGACGCCGACCGAAGCTTCCGAGGGTATATTAGTTCAGAGACATTCATGGAATATTGAAGAAGTCTTCTTTATGACATGACAAAGGGGACATAAGCATCTCAGGTCTGTCGTATGTCTCCATTAGAGAAGATAATATGTAAGTCTTTCCACGGGTCTGTCGTCGTTTCCCAAGACCTGAGTTACAAATCATAGGGAGCCAGAACGGCGAATTGAAAGAAGACGAAAGAAAAGAAAGGAGTCTTCAAATGGAGATCAGTACCTCTAGGCTCTGGAAGTGGATACGAAGATCTTATGAGTCTGACGGAGCTTTCTAAGAAGCACGCACCTGACCTGTCCAGATTTCCTTATATCTTTCAAATCAAACTGCGTGATAACGGTATCAGATCTCGCTGAACCGAGTCTAGGCGGATATTGAGCCGAAGGATCTCCACACTGCAGAAAATAATTTTATGATTCGAGCATTCCAGAGCGTTGAGATCCGGGTGTAACAACTATTCCCTAGAAACAAGAGACGGAATCAGCATGTTTGCCGGAAAGTTGCGTTGACGGGTAGAGATATAAAATTAATTTGTTTCTAAGCTTGTACTAAGCAGAAAGAAAAATGAAGAATATTTATAGTAGGATATCAGTGTGCAATAACGAACCTTAGAGAGCCTGGTCGTCCTCAATCGGCGGAGCTATGAGACCGCAGTACGCAGATGGTCCTATCACTTTGCGTCCCGGAACGTTTGGATTATGCGCCTCAGTGTTTGTCAATAATGATCGATAAAATGTCTCCATGACGGACGTGGGAGGTATGAATATGCATGATTGTGTGGAAACTGAAAGACCATGAAAGCAGCTCCCATGCGCAGAAGGTTTGGTCCAGTTGCACACTCTACGACAGGCTCTTAATCTTCTAGCTTTCTCATAAAATTCTGTGGGATATTTCATATGAATATTTCTCAAGAGATTGATGTGGAAGAAAAGGAAAAGACTCATCATGCGCAGGGCCCTAGGGCTCGGCACCGTACATGTATACGGTTACGGCCGTGCACTTCACGGAATGTACAGGAATTTCGGTACAGTAGCCGTACCGTAAAGAAATTTTGAAAAGCTCTGACGGTACGGTTACGGCCGTATACGGCGGGTATACAGTTACTGAGGTTTATATTGACAGAGGCCGAAATATGCACTGTAACGGAGTATTTTTGCATTGAATTAATATAGAATCATAAACGTAAGATTACCATCACAGTTTGTACCTCTCAAGGACCGAAACTAACGAGGAATGAAAAGAGCCACGAAAAGGACGGTTGATGAGTCAGCGGCAAACAGACCTGGAAAGTGCCGAGCAGATGGCGCTTCCCTTCTCCTTGCAGCTAGATATGAATTAGAGGATGACTGAAGATTTACTGGAGCATGGTATTCGAGGTATGTTGAAATAAGGGTACAGGTCGAAATTTTATAATTTATCAACAGAATATGCCTTAGAACCCATGCGCCGTGCCGTATCCGTAATACGGCCGTATTTGTACGGGCGAATACGGTTGAAACTGCACATATGCTCGACGGTACGGTTATGGTAGTAGGTTTTTTTTCCATCACTTCCAGCTTCTTTTAAGAGAAAGGGGGTTTATGTTGTCATGGCTGGCATGAAAAACATAGTGGAAGCATGTTACAATTTCATGGGGTGGTACTAGAATTATAGTAATGTTTTTTTCAATGTTTCCATGCAATAAAATAGATAAGTAAAAATATATACATTTGGATTGATTAAGAATTATTATTCAAAAAAATCATATAAATCAAAATTAACACCATAGTCATTAAACTGAAAGGGGAGCACTTTCTGACATCTAATATCCCTCTGTAGGGTATCCCTCATTGCAGAATAAGCTTGATCTACCAGCCAGATACCCTGACCCTGTGCAAGGGTTATTGATTGATTGTAAAACAACAACAAAAGAAAGCAGGTTTAGAAATCTTATCAAGAGATCAATGGAAATCAGTGAAATTTTCCCACCAGAACTAAAAGTAGACTCACAGAAGGATACCTGGACTTCAGAAATTGGACTGAGCAGTGCAGTGCAGTGCCTCAGATATGATAGAGAGATATTTAATAGAGGTTCAAGTACTCAAAGAAAGACGGACAAATTTCTGTGCACACAGACAGCGTTGCACAGATATCCAAACTCAGCAGCTGACATAATCACAGCAGAATAGAGTATTTCGCTATTTTTCCTGTATTTTTTGTTGCATTTATTTCGAATTTAAGAGTGATTTAAAAGGATTTATTGATCAGAACAATTCTAAATAGCATATATACAGAAATTTCTATTTACGGAGCATGAGAAATCCGCTCGGAAGGAGCGTGAGTTGACAGCGGCAGCTTAACAACGGGAGGATTCCCACGGCGTGCCATTGTGGAAGGCTATGGGGCAGTTCTCGCAGCACAACGGCGAAGTTCCCACGGCGTGCCATTGTGGACAACTGTGGGCCATTTAGGTTCGGGCGCTTCTCTAAGTCCTATCCGTAGAAATGGTCTTCGCAAGCTCGACCAATAAATACGGCCTACACGGATACGGTGCCGAAACCTAGTGGCGACGCAGGCCTTCAAGCAGTCGTGGGTCTTTACTTATAAACAAAAGTGTTCGACAAAAATATCCCACTTTACCGGACTTCTAAGTAGAAAATAGAATAAAAAGAATTCAATGGAGGAAATAAAGAGGGTAAGAAAAAGACTGCAGCGTCGCCGGTGTGGTGTCACGTGTGGCTCTAGTCCCGGTTCCGCTGGGCTCGCCAGTTTTCCGGACCGTCACGTATCACGCGTCACTCACCAAGCTTGGCTTCAACTCCGGACAGCTGGCTGCTGTATCACTGTTACACACCTTGTACAAACCTTTCAGTCCGCTTTGTCTCTCGAACCGAGCCAAGGTACGCATATTTTGGGCGAATCTGTAAACACATTTAGCGGCCAATGCAATTTCTGCTTGAAACATTATGCGGATCTTCCTGAAAGACGTGGCGTCAAAGACGCGTCTAATTTACGGCACATCTCCTCATCGCAGCACCATTATTACGAAGTTTGCTATACAGAAGAAGTCCGGACAGATGCACGTTTACGGGAGATGGAAAGAAAAGGCAATTTGGCGTGGGATAGGCGAAGGTCAGCCAAGAACCGCTCTTTAGATATAAAAGGTGCACATTCTTTCAATTCTTTCCAACTAGTAAATGTCCTTACTTCGTATGATTTTAATGAAGAAAGCTTCTTGCTGTATATCAGTCATATTGGCCTTGGTTGGCGTGACTGCCGCCATCCAACTGCCTTCACAAACTGTGGTAAGTGTCCATTAAATATCGAATTTCGTGCTAGAAAGCTTAAACAAAATTCTCCCGTATAGTTTATGAATGTACCTGAGTTTGCCGTCCTAGGAGATAATGGGACATTCAGGACTTCTGCGACACCATTCAACCCTCAAAATCTCACTCCACCTTTCTTCCAAGTTTGGGATCTGCGGTTCTTGGATATTCTTGGACCAAAACCCCGTGTGCGTATCATCGCTGAGCGTGATGACTTTGAATTTGCGCATGAGGTAGGTTTTATTTGGGCCAACGTAAAATACTTGCCGAGGTATTTTAATTTAGGCACCAATCTGGGATCCTATCCAAGACCAGGTCTTTTTCGCTAGTGCGAATATAGGGGTATGTTATTCTCTCCTTTTGAATCCGTTACTTTTTTGATGCTGGAATAGCCTCCTCTGGGAAATGTTAACTTCAATCATAACAATGATATCTTTGTGATACAACTCAAGGACGTGAAGGATATTCCGGGTCCACAAAATATTACTTGGACCAAGGTAAGCAACGCAGTAATTGGTTATGTCACAGCATGTTAATTGGTCAACCCTAACTATACTGTAGGTTCCAATCACTCCCGATATTCAGGTTGTAAATGGCGGCACGCCAATGGGACACAATCTTCTCTTCGTAACGAATGGAAGAGCCAATATCTCACCAGGAGTCGCTATTGTCAATCCCAGACCGCCATTCAACTCTACGACGCTTTTGGATAATTTCCATGGCCGTCAATTTAACTCCCTTGATGATGTGAGAGTCCACCCGAAAAGTGGTGCAATATTCTTTACCGACTCGTCGTAAGCGACGATTTAGACGATGAAAGTATCTAATTATTAAACCTTCTGCTGTCAGATATGGATTCATAGGTGGATTCAGGCCTCCTCCACTGGTGAGTAAATTGCTATCGTAAATCTAGGATAGCTAATTCCATTTCGCATTAGCTTCCCAATCAAGTTTATCGGTTCGATCCGAAGACAAGCGAAGTTCATTTGGTTGCCGATGGATTCCAAATATCAAACGGCATTACCTTTTCACCAGATGGAAACATTGCATACGTGTATGTTAGTTACTGTTTGAAGCTCATAACACGACAATTTAGATACACTATTTAGATCAGATACGGGGTCTTGTTGCTCCGCAATAGGATTCAACTCTACCCAAGCGGCAACCATGTACGTGGGCTGATTTGTGCGATGTGTAGTATTGACGGTGTTTTGAAACGCAGATATGCCTTTGATGTCGATCCCACAACGCAGCGCTTCCTGAACCGCAGGGTGTTCCTATGGAGCGACTCAGGTATTCCTGACGGATTTCAAACGGATTCTAAGGGAAATTTGTACGCTTCCACAGCAGATGGCGTTCAGGTGGGTCAAAAATATTCTACATTGGACATGAAACTGACGGCCCAAATAGGTATACGATCCCACTGGTGTCCTTCTTGGCAAGATATTTGTGGGCAGCAATTCCGCAAATAATGTATTTGCTGGAAAGGGACGAATGGTCGTTATGGCTGAGACGAAACTCCTTCTCGTGGAGTTCGAAGCGGAAGGATCTCTTGTTGATCTGGAATAGGACTATGGCATATGACTATCAAAAGGGCAATGTGTAAGCACGAGATACGAGGAACATTTATTTTTTCAATGCCAGATATTCTGTCATTTTCTCGACTGGAGCCTTTACATGGAAGGTGTCGAAACCGCTTTTTGTAGCGAAAATCATTCTAGGCTCGTTGTGTACTTGACAGGTAAAAACTCTATATGACTAAAGGAAGAAACAACCCTGGAAGTGATTCATCCGACGATTATCATAGCTTCGCAAGATTTTCTGCTTTTACTTTTCTCCTATCATGATGGTCTCCTAAATACCACACCATAGCATCCTTCAGGTCTCCAAACCATTCTTTCACTACCTCCTCATCATACGTGCTTACATCCACGAGAACGATTAGTTGCAGTTCATCCTCAAATGTCAGCGAGGAAACATAGAACTGTCGCGGAGGACATCGAATATAAATCCTTACGCCTTTCAACTCAAGACGCGGCGTAATAGGAGAATCCAAGTCACTTCGCGGGATTGGATATTTGGAAGGTAGAATACCATTCATCTAAAGGTGAAGAATTCACATGAATTTAAAGTGACGTAGGCGGAGTGTACTGTAGCGCACTTACACTTCCTAAGGTTGAGCAGGAATTGGCGAAAGTGGCAGGCCAATTAACTTCAGGGACCAGAGAAAGCACTGGCGAAGGATTTAATGAAGCCTTCCATCGTAAAGAAAATGCCTTGTATCTCTCCTCCATGAATTCATGGATGACCTCTGAGAATTCCACGACCAGGGGATGTTTGGTCATGAGATCACCTTGTCTTTTGGCGAACAGGCAGCGACGTAGGAAATTTTCCTTCGATAACAATTGTTCAAATGATGGGTTAAAGGGTATTTCAGAACGTTCCTTTACTGACATAACAGGCATCGCGGGGAGCGTTATTGCGTCACTTGCGGCAATCGCTAGGCATCCCCGTGCACCTCCTTCCAGCCAGCGTGGATCGATGTGTGGCCGCAGGTTAATTGGCCCTCCAAAATGCATGGGTTCCCGAATTTTGACTTCCCATTCTTCCTCTGATATAAGGCCTTTGGCGTATAAGCGATGTGCCACTCGAGAATGGGCTACTTGGCAAAGGGCGCGAGTTGCGTGACCCAAGGTTATTCCGGCTCTCCTACAGGAATCCAGGATACGTTT
>KN837108.1:774341-798540 GCA_000827215.1 Sphaerobolus stellatus SS14 | reverse complement strand
ATGTCTCCATTAGAGAAGATAATATGTAAGTCTTTCCACGGGTCTGTCGTCGTTTCCCAAGACCTGAGTTACAAATCATAGGGAGCCAGAACGGCAAATTGAAAGAAGACGAAAGAAAAGAAAGGAGTCTTCAAATGGAGATCAGTACCTCTAGGCTCTGGAAGTGGATACGAAGATCCTACGAGTCTGACGGAGCTTCCTAAGAAGCACGCACCTGACCTGTCCAGATTTCCCTTATATCTTTCAAATCAAACTGCGTGATAACGGTATCAGATCTCGCTGAACCGAGTCTAGGCGGATATTGAGCCGAAGTATGTCCATGCGGCAGAAAATAATTTTACGATTCGAGCATTCCAAGGCGTTGAGATCCGGATGTAACAATTATTCCCTAGAAACAAGAGATGGAATCAGCATGTTTGCCGGAAAGTTGCGTTGACAGGTAGAGATATAAAATTAATTTGTTTCTAAGCATGTTCTAAGCAGAAAGAAAAATGAAGAATATTTATAGTAGGATATCAGTGTACAATAACGAGCCTTAGAGAGCCTGGTCGTCCTCAATCGGCGGAGCTATGGAACGCGGTACACAGATGCCCTATCACTTTGCGTCCCGGAACGTTTGGATTATGTGCCTCAGTGTTTGTCAATAATGATTGATAAAACGTCCCATGACGGATGTGGCAGGTATGAATATGCATGATTGTGTGGAAACTGAAAGACCATGGAAGCAGTTCCCATGTTCAGAAGGTTTGGTCCACTTGCACGCTCTATGATAGGCTCTTAATCTTCTAGCTGTCTCATAAAAATTTGTGGGATATTTCCTATGAATATTTCTCAAAAGATTGAAGTGGAAGAAAAGGAAAAGGCTTACCATGCGCAGGGCCGGGCTAGGGCTCGGCACCGTACCGTATACGGTTACGGCCGTGTACTTCACGGAGTGTATAAGGAATTTCCGTATAGTAGCCGTACCACAAAGAAATTTTGAAAAGCTCTGACGGTACGGTTACGGCCGTAGACGGCGGGTATACAGTTACTGAGGTTTATATTAGACAGAGGCCGAAATATGCACTGTAGCGGAGTTTTTTTTGCATTGAATTAATATAGAATCATAAACGCAAGGTTACCATCACAATTTGTACCTCTCAAGGACCGAAACTAACGAGGAATGAAAAGAGTCACGAAAAGGACGGTTGATGAGTTCAGCGGCAGACGGACCTGGAAGGTGCCGAGCACATGGCGCTTCCCTTTTCCTTACAGCTAGATATGAATTAGAGGATGACTGAAGAGCATGGTATTCGAGGTATGTTGAAATAAGATGGTACAGGTTGAAATTTTATAATTTATCAACAGAATATGCCTTAGAACCCATGCACTACGCCGTATCCGTAATACGGCCGTATTTGTACGGGCGAATACGGCTGAAACTGCACATATGCTCGACGGTACGGTTATGGACCGTAAATACGGCCTACACGAGGCTACAGTCGATCGTTACCAGTCCGATTGCCGCCCGATCCAGCTCTGATGGATGCCAGCGACGTTGATATACCGGAAACCGTACGTTTTCAATATTAATTCTCACTGTAATGTAGTAGAGGCACTTTCATAAATAATAAGGGTATATATGTTAGATAAACCTACTATAGGAGCGTTAGAACTGCAGATAATGGTGTAGCTAATATTTGAGCAAGAATGAACTAGAGATTATATCTAAGAGCGAGCGTGCCGACCCTTTGGGATACAAACATGGGTATCGAAAGTGCGGATAGGGTAGGCACCTTCACAACGACGACAAATCTCATTGACATCCTCGCTGACATTCTCGCTGTTTTCTTCAAAGGCTCCCTGGAAGCGACTGGGACCAGCAGCGCTGCTGGAAGACCTGGCACCGGAGGAGGAGTTGGCCGAAGTACGTTGACTTGCAGATTGGAACCGCCTGAGCAAAGAGCTTGCTGAAGGAGGGGATGAACTAACAAGCAAACGAGGCAAAGCTTTAATAGAGATTAGTATAGGACTAATAATGTAACAAGCGGTGCTTACGACTTGGAGTACGAAGCCTGTAGTCTTCCGGCTCATATTCAGGCATGTCCATGTCACGACGGATGGGAGGAGATATAGATGGCATTGGCATTTGTCCTGCATTGAGATTAACACAAAATCATATAATCAATAATAATGACATACTGCACTCTTTAGGATAGCCTTGGTAGGAAGTGTGAATGGTCGAAGAGTGATACTTCTCATTGAAGCAGACTGTACAGTGTGGCTATGTAAGTATATCTCTATCCAAAATCTAACAACTCACCGTCAAGCCCACAAGTTCTACAATGAGCCCATATCATCTTCGATTTGGTGTAGAACTGTATAAAGACCGGTGTACTGGTGTACATACCGCACCAGCACTCCCACATCATGCGTCGGCTCTCACAATATTTCTTGAGGCCACTGGGAAAAATCAGCTGGCCGTTATGCATGGGACTGAGGCATTAATGATAAGCCAAAGATTACATATACATGTACAATAACTCACTAAGGAAAGCTGACAATCTTTTCACAGTCACGGTCATAAAAGAGAAGGTCCTTGCAGCTAGTCTGACGTTCCAAGGGATCTGCAAACATGTGACAGCGAGTAAGGAAAGATTTTGATTGGAGTTCTCGGAGCTTTGGAGTTATAGTATGAAAACGAGAGGAGCGGCGTAGTGCAGAATATGGATGATAAGGAAGGCAGTCACTGCGAGGCATTTGGACTCGGTGTGTGTAAGCAAAAGGAGTGGTGAGGTGTTGTTCTTTAGCACATTCCTTCTTCTGCTTTTATACTAGGGAATATACTGAAAATGAGCATTGCACGACTCACATACTGGTTAATGGTCGGTCAGTGTGCCGAGCTCTTGCCTTCGCCCTCAAACACGATCTACAATGACATTGCTGCGTAGACCCACTCTCCTGGTTACTCCAGATCGTCCTATAATGCGTTTCAGCAAATGAGAATCAGAGAATAGCAGGAAATCTTACGAGTTCCTCGCACATTTGGGTCACAGATATGCAATAGGCGACAAAGGCTTAATTACCTGCTGAGTCAGCAGCTCTATCAGTTTCAGCACTCGTTTTACCTGGCACAAATATGGGGAAGCGGGACTCCTACACAGGATATATGCGCAATATTCTAGTTGTCTATAGTTTATTTTGATTGTCATTCATTCTTCAGAATAAATCAGGCCATAGATGCAGTGTACGTACCAGAATCAGATAATGGATTAAGGAAATAAGTGGAACGATGCGGCAAATTGGACATTTTCACCAGCATATTCTAAGTGTATGAGGAAATTACACATTTTATTATTGCTATGTCCTACGCTCTGTACTGACCATGTCTCTGTCTATTCCGTTGCAATTGATGACTGCGACCCAGCTTGAAGCACTCCGAAAGGCTCGAGATATCCTCCAGGAAGCTGGGCTCATTAGCTCCCCTCCATCTAGTCCTCGTTCAGAACTTACTCGCTTTAAAACTCTTCTCATCTCTTCGACTATTGATGAACCAAGTATTGCTCCAATAATAAAGTACATTCCGAGCTCTGCAGCATTATATGCAGTCGAAGACATTCGGGCAGGTCGCAACCGCACGACTTCACAGAGATATGTTCAAAAATTCATTCAGCATCCTGCTAATGTCATTGTCGAATATCCAGAGACAGGATGCTTGCCAAATGAGGCAGTTGCGCATATATTTCCGCATCAGCGTGCTGAGGAGGAAGATTATGACCCCAAATTAAACATCCAGTACGGGGTCTGGGGCAAGCATGGCTCACGAAACGATGTTCAGTTTTATCTCCTCTCGGAGGGGGAGAAAAAACCATAGGCTTTATGTCACCAGTTTAAGGCTCAATGTACATTTATTTTCTTTTCTGGTTTCTTCTTTATTAATTCATGTCTGCTGTTTTAGGTATGGGAGTCAAGAAATGCGCATATAATAGCATTTTACAGCCTACTCTGTTTGACGCTGAGAGTGCTGGCTCAGACTTGAAGCCCAAGGTTGTTGATTCATCCCAACGGGAAGTATTCATGAAGACCTTGGGGTTTTTCTGCGCTTTAATGCGGAATGGCTGTCTCTTCAATCCAGAGATTGGAGAAGGCTTAGAAGATGAATCTGATGATGGCGACGAGGATGACTCTCCAGAATCCCCATTGATATTCTATGAGGCCTTATCTGATATACGGTCCCGAAAGCCTGGAGATGTTAGGAAGTGCAACGGAAAACTTGTCTTCAAGGTGGATGAATTCAGACGTTATTTTATTCAGTATGCATTCAAATTTTTACTATCTTATTCTCTCTAATTGATTGATAGGTGTGAAAATCACCAAAAAGGTCACCGAGCACATTTAATCATATGCAACCTCAATGAGTTTGACTTGGAGTATTTGCGTGCACTCTGTACAGATGAGCTAGAAAAAATTATGCATATAGAAGAAAGCGCTGGAAGAGAAGGCTATGGTCCCCTTGTTGCATGTAATTTCGTTTCCTCTACGAAGGAGCAAAAGGAACTATGTGGTGGGTGATGGTCATCTTCCTGCAACTCGATTTTGTCAATTATACAGCTCACAATGAATTTAAAAGTGAATTTCCATCGCAATAGAGAAGGGATTCTTAAACAGGGGCAATTAATTGATTCAGGACCTTGCAATTCACGTCTTGAAGTTTATTATCCCAATGACAAGACTGCAAATCCCTGGATAGCGATGGTTTGCCGCAATCCTCACACACACCCAGATCCTCGCCCAACACGAACATCTAAAATTATAGAGGAGCTCTTTATGACATTATTGGATAGTCTTGGATGGAGACTAGCAGATGCAATGCCATGCAAAATAATTTTGGACTCAGCATTCATGACGGCACTTCGGAAAGTGTTGAACTGGGACAGATTACTAGATCCTTCTCTCAGTGATTTGCATCCATCGTTAGGGAACTTTGACCATACAGCTCGCTTGATTAACAAGTTGCGTCTTGAAAGGTTTCCGAATGGGACTGGATTCGAAGGTAAATACTGTGATTATCAGGTTAAAACCTTTCTCACAATTTCAGGTATCCTTGCAATGGTGGAAGAAAGCTCTATTCTTCCTCCTGAGCAGGCTTATGTACGCTCTGCGGAGAAAATTGACATTCCAGGGGAAGGATCATTTTCCCTCATTATCTGCATGTTCAAGGCGATGAGTGAGCTGCTACTCCGCACAAAACGACCCTCTATAGACACTTCCTTCAAAAGAATTCATCGTTGGCAAGAATTCGAGATTGAAGCATGGTTTCCAGAATATTCACGCTGTGAGTTATTAATTCTTTCCTTCTATAATCTCAGCCAAAGTTTATGTTTTACTACGTAGCTGTGGTTGTTGCCCGTGCCTTTATAACTTCACAGAGTGCTAGAGCCCATAAAATCTTGTTCCAGAGAATTTTTGACATTGTTGAAGGAGACACAGGGCAGCAGGTTCAGTTCCGACATATACATGGAACAGGATGGGATACTATCATTGCAGATGAACATCGTGGGCAGGCATTAGGTATGTTGCTTCGTGTTTAACCATTTAACAGATTGATGAAAATATAATGTACTACATTAGGATTAGGGCTCTACTTGCAAGATATATGCAAAGACATGGCTGGCTACTGTTCCGTGGATTGGACAAAACCACTCCATACTCTTACCCCTTATGACCATACAAAACGATGCCTTCGTATTTGTTTCCAACACTACACCACCTGTGTTCGTAATCTGAAGACAAATGTGACATCCCCTGTATACCGAGCAATGATAAGCCTTTATTCAGCTGATCCCATTCCTGATTATAAAGGAACTATTGCTCTCATCGAAGCGGGTGGGAAAAAGGCATCAGGTATTTTCTATATCATTTATATAGGTATTTATACATTCTCACTACTATGAACATTTACAGATTGGCTGAAGGATAAACTGTCAGCCGAGAATTCCCTATTAGCAGCTATCTATCGTCCTCTGAGTAAAATACCAGTAGAGGTCTGGAAAGCATCCCCGAATACCACTAATGGAAATGAGCAATCCCATCGCAATATTTACCGTGACGGAAGGAAGATGTCGCTGGTTCCTGGAGCTATGCGTGGATTTCAGTATGACAGTCGCTCTATGGTAACCTTGAAATTATTCGAAGAGCATGGAATACAGCCCCGAGATCGGCTTCCTACATATTATCTCAGAGCATCAAGAGCACTTGTTAGAACTTGTAAGTCTTTTGTATCTCTATATAAATTCATGCTGTTAACTGGAGATACCAGCCGCTGTCCAAAAACGTACAGTGAAAGCCCATGATAATGAGCTTCGAAAGGCATATAACCAGTACTCGAAGCTGCATAATCAACAGCTTACTCAGACAAACACTCTCAAGCGTGCATATACATTGGGCAAAGACACGGAACCAGCTGCGAAAAGATTACAGACAACGGAGCGGCAGATGGAAGGACTTAGAGCCGGCCTTTCAAGCCTTCAAAACCAGAGCTCTGGAACAGTTCCTATTCCTCCTTCGCTTACTCCTCAAAACAGTCATTCTGTTAACTCTATGCATACTATCTCCATTATGACAGCCGATCACTCTGTTAATTCAACCGCTTCTGATCTAGAAGGGTTACAGTATGCAGGTACTCATCACCTAGCTCCGATGGCAAGAAATTCAAATCTCGAAGTGCGTTATTTTCTCTATCTCTAACTACATACTGACTATGATTAGGATACATTACCACATCCTCCACACCATCCACATCCCCAGCACCAGGCATATTCCATTCACCAAGCGTTGCCTCACCGTTCTCACCATTCTCCTCCCATGCCACAAAAGTATTCCTATCCACCTCCACTATCAGCCACAAGCAGTTCCAATGGTCCAGTATACCCTGTGATACATCATAACAGCGTCAGTCCAACACAGCGTCTTTATCCAAGCCCATTACAGCACATACCTCCACCGGGCCCATGGTCACCGTCTATCCCTCTACCCATAGATCCTAACCACATACCCCCTATACACCATCAGACAAGCCGTCATTCAACGTACCCCAATCAGCACATGAACAAATATGAAGGACAATCTGGGCACGTACCAAGTTATCACGCCAACACACAGACCCATCCCTATCCACATCCATACCCTTACGTGACCCGTCCAGATAGCAACAGTCTGTATAGGCAATAGATAATCCATTAGTATTGTTGTATGTTCGAATATATATGTGGCACATTACATTATAATTGCAAAGATCTGAATGTAGTCTTGGAGTGTCGGAAGCTGAGGTGACGTAGTTGCTGCTGCTAAGTCAGGAGAGAGCTGCAGTATAGACGTCATATGGAGAACGCCCTAAGTGAGAATGGCAATTGAAAATATATGTTAACACTCACCGTTTTCTTTAAGTTCTTCGAAGGGAACAATTGAGAAAAAACTCACTCATTTCTATCTCAAGTGTTCGAATGAAACAAATGACCTCATGCAGAGGCGCTGCACCTTTGCGTGAAGTCATAGTTGAACATTGAACCGTTATGCTCATCCTGAATATGACATAGATCCTGCTGCTGTAGTCAGTTCTATGCCGCTGCAACGTAGATGTCATACATACTCACCTAATTGTTGTACGGCAACTTCGCTAGAGCGGTCTGAGTCACCGGCGACGGCTGAACCACCGAGGCGGTTCAGATCTCGCGAATCGTCTCCGCCGAGTTGCCGAGTGGTAACGATCGACTGTGAACTCGGCCTACACGGATACGGTGCCGAGCCCTAGCGCCGCAGGCCTTCAAGCAGTCGTGGGTCTTTACTTATAAACAGAAGTGTTCGACAAAAATATCCCACTTTACCGGACTTCTAAGAAAATAGAATAAAAAGAATTCAATTGAGGAAATAAAAAGGGTAAGAAAAAGACTGCAGAGTCGCCGGTGTAGTGTCACGTATGGCTCTAGTCACGGTGCCGCTGGGCTCGCCAATCTTCCGGGCCGTCATGCGTCACGCGTCACTCACCGAACTTAGCTTCAACTCCGGACAGCTGGCTACTGTATCACTCTTACACACCTTGTACAAACCTTTCAGCCCGTTTTGTCTCTCGAACCGAGCCAAGGTACGCATATTTTTGGCGAATCTGTAAACACATTTAGCGGTCAATGCAATTTCTGCTTGAAACATTATGCGGATCTTCCTGAAAGACGTGGCGTCAAAGACGCGTCTAATTTACGGCATATCTTCTCATCGCAGCACCATTATTACGATGTTTGCTTTACAGAAGAAGTCCGGAAAGATGCACGTTTACGGGAGATGGAAGGAAAAGGCAATTTGACGTGGGATAGGCGAAGGTCAGCCAAGAACCGCTCTTTAGGTATAAAAGGTGCACATTTTTTCAATTCTTTCCGACTAGTAAATGTCCTTATCTCGTATGATTTTAATGAAGAAAGCTTCTCGCTGTATATCAGTCATATTGGCCTTGGTTGGCGTGACTGGCGCCATCCAACTGCCTCCACAAACTGTGGTAAGTGCCCATTAAATATCGAAGTTCGTGCTAGAAAGCTTGAACAAAATTCTCCCATATAGTTTATGAATGTACCTGAGTTTGCCGTCCTTGGAGATAATGGGACATTCAGGACTTCTGCGACCCCATTCAACCCGCAAAATCTCACACCACCTTTCTTCCAAGTTTGGGATCTGCGGTTCTTGGATATTCTGGGACCAAAACCCCGTGTGCGTATCATCGCTGAGCGTGATGACTTTGAATTTGCGCATGAGGTAGGTTTTATTTGGGCCAACGTAAAATACTTGCTGAGGTATTTTATTTTAGGCACCAATCTGGGATCCTATCCAAGACCAGGTCTTTTTCGCTAGTGCGAATATAGGGGTGTGTTATTCTCTTCTTTTGAATCCGCTACTTTTCGATGCTGGAATAGCCTCCTCTGGGAAATGTTGACTTCAATCATAACAATGATATCTTTGTGATACAACTCAAGGACGTGAAGGATATTCCGGGTCCACAAAATATTACTTGGACCAAGGTAGGCAACGCAGTAATTGGTTATGTCACAGCATGTTAATTGGTCAGCCCCAACTATACTGTAGGTTCCAATCACTCCCGATATCCAGGTTGTAAATGGCGGCACGCCAATGGGACACAATCTTCTCTTCGTAATGAATGGAAGAGCCAATATCCCACCAGGAGTCGCTATTGTCAATCCCAGACCGCCATTCAACTCTACGACGCTTTTGGATAATTTCCATGGCCGTCAATTTAACTCCCTTGATGATGTGAGAGTCCACCCGAAAAGTGGTGCAATATTCTTTACCGACTCGTCGTAAGCGACGATTTAGACGATGAAAGTATCCTAATTATTAAACCTTCTGCTGCCAGATATGGATTCATAGGTGGATTCAGGCCTCCTCCACTGGTGAGTAAACTGCTATCGTAAATCTAGGATAGCTAATTCTATTTCGCATTAGCTTCCCAATCAAGTTTATCGGTTCGATCCAAAGACAAGCGAAGTTCATTTGGTCGCCGATGGATTCCAAATATCAAACGGCATTACCTTTTCACCAGATGGAAACATTGCATACGTGTATGCTAGTTGCTGTCTGAAGCTCATAACGCGACAATTTAGATACACTATTTAGATCAGATACGGGGTCTTGTTGCTCCGCAATAGGATTCAACTCTACCCAAGCGGCAACCATGTACGTGGGCTGATTTGTGCGATGTGTAGTATTGACGGTGTTTTGAAACGCAGATATGCCTTTGATGTCGATCCCACAACGCAGCGCTTCCTGAACCGCAGGGTGTTCCTATGGAGCGACTCAGGTATTCCTGACGGATTTCAAACGGATTCTAAGGGAAATTTGTACGCTTCCACAGCAGATGGCGTTCAGGTGGGTCAAAAATATTCTACATTGGACATGAAACTGACGGCCCAAATAGGTATACGATCCCACTGGTGTCCTTCTTGGCAAGATATTTGTGGGCAGCAATTCCGCAAATAATGTATTTGCTGGAAAGGGACGAATGGTCGTTATGGCTGAGACGAAACTCCTTCTCGTGGAGTTCGAAGCGGAAGGATCTCTTGTTGATCTGGAATAGGACTATGGCATATGACTATCAAAAGGGCAATGTGTAAGCACGAGATACGAGGAACATTTATTTTTTCAATGCCAGATATTCTGTCATTTTCTCGACTGGAGCCTTTACATGGAAGGTGTCGAAACCGCTTTTTGTAGCGAAAATCATTCTAGGCTCGTTGTGTACTTGACAGGTAAAAACTCTATATGACTAAAGGAAGAAACAACCCTGGAAGTGATTCATCCGACGATTATCACAGCTTCGCAAGATTTTCTGCTTTTACTTTTCTCCTATCATGATGGTCTCCTAAATACCACACCATAGCATCCTTCAGGTCTCCAAACCATTCTTTCACTACCTCCTCATCATACGTGCTTACATCCACGAGAACGATTAGTTGCAGTTCATCCTCAAATGTCAGCGAGGAGACATAGAACTGTCGCGGAGGACATCGAATATAAATCCTCACGCCTTTCAACTCAAGACGCGGCGTAATAGGAGAATCCAAGTCACTTCGCGGGATTGGATATTTGGAAGGTAGAATACCATTCATCTAAAGGTGAAGAATTCACATGAATTTAAAGTGACGTAGGCGGAGTGTACTGTAGCGCACTTACACTTCCTAAGGTTGAGCAGGAATTGGCGAAAGTGGCAGGCCAATTAACTTCAGGGACCAGAGAAAGCACTGGCGAAGGATTTAATGAAGCCTTCCATCGTAAAGAAAATGCCTTGTATCTCTCCTCCATGAATTCATGGATGACCTCTGAGAATTCCACGACCAGGGGATGTTTGGTCATGAGATCACCTTGTCTTTTGGCGAACAGGCAGCGACGTAGGAAATTTTCCTTCGATAACAATTGTTCAAATGATGGGTTAAAGGGTATTTCAGAACGTTCCTTTACTGGCATAACAGGCATCGCGGGGAGCGTTATTGCGTCACTTGCGGCAATCGCTAGGCATCCCCGTGCACCTCCTTCCAGCCAGCGTGGATCAATGTGTGGCCGCAGGTTAACTGGCCCTCCAAAATGCATGGGTTCCCGAATTTTGACTTCCCATTCCTTCTCTGATATAAGGCCTTTGGCGTATAAGCGATGTGCCACTCGAGAATGGGCTACTTGGCAAAGGGCGCGAGTTGCGTGACCCAAGGTTATTCCGGCTCTCCTACAGGAATCCAGGATACGTTTTGTGGTGTCTTCATCGAATTTAAATGTGAATGAGCGTGATGCTTGTGGGAAATGAGGATCGTGTCGGAGTGGATTTTCAGGTAGGGTATGTCCACCCTATGGAAACGTCAGTCGCTGCAAGGAATGAGTATATATTTAAATTCACCGTCCAAGTAGAAGCTCGCCGAAGTCGTATAACCTTTGCGATGGCCCGGCGCCATCGAAGTCGTGGAACGGAATCACGGCGTGAATTCAAATCTTCAAGAGAGATATGCAGGTTCAGATAATCTTCGAATGTTCCTTCATATTGATATTTCGGATGCAGCTCAGAAGAGCAGAGAATGTCGAAAAATATTCTGGCTTGATGGAAAATGGCCATACCATCCATTATTGAATGTTGCATGTAAAAGGATAGGTGCCATGTGCACAGATCATTCAATATAGGGCCATCGTCTTCAACCGATATAACCCATAATTGACCGAGTAGGTCGAGCGATAAGGTCGGTTCGTCATTGACCGAAGCTGTCATTAACTCGAAGGCTTCATCGTTTGACTGAACACTCTTGTAGAGGATCTCATTCGAAGCAGCGATGTTGATCCTATCCTCGCTAACGACAAAGTCAAATCCAGTTTCGTCTGCTCTCTCCGATATTCGAGCACTGATTAACGGATGTAGCTTCTTCAAAGCTATCCAGGCTCTTGTAACGTTTTCTTTCGAAAACAATGCATGAGACTCTGAGCAAGAAGCGACAACCATAAATTGTAGTGCGTCTAGAAAAGAATGTTGCTGTGTTAGACCGTCATTACTATTTTACACGCCTTCGATGGATGCTCACTTACTTTCAGCAAGCCCGCGCGCAATACTTCCATATGCGTAAGCTGTTTCTAGAGTTCCCAAAGGGCGGACATATGTGTTCTTTTCGTCGGGAACGCGTTTCCATGTAGTCAACATGGTGGAAAAACGGAGGTTGCAGTTATCAGGGGGTCCCGAACCCAATATTGTTCCCACTAGAAGCCCAGGTTGCGCGGCTAACATGTTCGGCTGAGAAACAGGTCCCGGTCGTGGCCTAGTACCATATTGGTCAGCCAAAATCTCAAAATGCCGATAACGGCAGCAGTGACCCTGTCACCCTCAAATTGGAAAGCTGTATACTTCATAGAGCTATTCAAATAATTAGGAATCATGCAAGCAGGGAACCCTCGTGAAATCCTACCCTCTATTACGTGTCATTGCTAGTTCATGTATAGCAATCTACCATGGGCGTCAGACTAGAGAATCACCATACAACCTTTATTTTCAAAAAAGTTAAAACCTTCCTTTTGTTCGGTTCAAAACAAGCCACTATGAGATTTGAACTTCCGGTCTTCGCATTGTAAGTCGAACCTACAAGTGCGACGCTGTGCCCCTTAGCCAAGCAACTAGCTACTCTTGGCGTCTTCCGTTGGATCCCTGATATCATATTCAATTCTAATAGAACTCTAAGACCCGACCAAGAACTCCGAAGCTGACTAAATTTGATTTACGCCAGTTTCGCATGATTAGCAGCATGAGCACACGGCCCCGAGACTACTCGGGTCCTTTCTAACTTGGACTGAAAGTACAGAACGTTCAACGTGGAAGTCAACAATAGCTAAGTTTCCGGTGACTGTATAAGCATGGATAAAGTTAAAATTTAATCGCAGCGTACCTCTAAGGAGCTCATGAAAAACTTCTTCAATGTTAGCGGACGTGCAGGCGGATGTCTCCATGAACGTTAAGTGATTTTCGTCTATGTTTCATTTAGTTTCATTCAAATCAAAATTATTTCATAACGATCACCTGCAAAGACTTTGGCTTCTTCCATAGAAACCGTCCTCGAATCATTGAGATCGACTTTGTTCCCTACTAAGATTATTTTCATGTGTTCATAGCCGAGGTCTCGAAGTTCCTGTATCCATCGTTTTACCCCTATATAGCTTTCCCGATCCGTCACATCATAGACCACGAGTGCTCCGGATGCTCCACGAAAGTATCTGAAAGTAAATGTAAATGTAAGCAATTTGATGAAATGTTGATAAACATGAACGCACGCTGATGCAAGCTTACGGTATTTGGCATCACCAGCTGCCACATATTCATTGAGATTTCTTTCAAAAATTTCCACCACAACTTACAAGCTGACCAAAACTGATTTTTAGTTCTCTTTCCGTTGATCACGACTGACTTGACGCAGATATCCACTCCAATAGTTGACAATTCCCCGTTGGTGAACTCATCATGAACAAAGCGCTTGATTACTGGTAAACGACGATTTATTCAGGCGAGAAGAAGCTTGGAAGAATATGCATCACACGAACTGCTTGTCTTTCCAACGCCTTTGTCGCCAACAATTACTAGCTATTTGACTAGTCAGTGACAAGGATGGACCGGCATATGGAAAGAGGATACCTTTATCAAATAATCTGTTTCAGTCATTATCTCTGGGTGAGGGATGTGGTGGAGAAAGAGAAGATGACTTGTGGCAGTTCCCAGAGAACTCCTAATTTATTTTTAGACCCTGCTATCATTGTCTGTGATTCCTTGACAGTCCTGATTATACCGGCAAGCCCGCCAAACAAACCTGTCCAAATAGCACCGCTACGTGTATTGATCATCGCGGATCCGTGCTCTGATACCGAGTAGCAGAGAAATACTTACATGTGCCGCAAGAGTCTCAAAGTCCAAAGTCAACAACGACACTTTCCTCGAGTAATTTGCAGAAGGACACTATCAATGCATATACTTAAACCAACTATAGACAAGGGAGTAAATGAATGGATATATGTTACAGGCGTACATTTATTATGAAGGCAGCTTTGTTCGTATAGAGAAGGGTCAAAAATAAAAGTATTGAAGGAGTGAATATGGTATAGGGAAGCTGGGGGATATCCAGTAGTTCATTTCTACAGACTCCAGGAATAGAGGCTATATGGCTTACTATCAGATTCAAAAGTCTGAAAGCCACAAAAAGAGTACTGTATACCGTTAAATGCCGACGAACGTACGGCATATTTGAATTATTGAGAGTTTTTGACCCTTTGAGTTAGGTTGTATGTACGTTGTCCCATAAAACCCGAGGAACAGGTAGAGGTAGAATGCCAAGAGGAACATTCCTAACGCCGCAACTGGTTTTGATGTCGTACAATGGCCGTTGTTGGGAATAAAGGGCGCATATGTAGCCAGGAAATGATGAAATGCTGAAAGATGCTTTCAATTCGGTGTCATATTTCCCGCAAAGTGTATAAAGTACCTGCATAGGAGATCGCAAGGCCATCTATCACAAATTGGGTGATCTGCATTGTGGTGATATATTTCTTCCACTAAAGGACAATTAGACATGCACAAACGTCGCAAAATGAAAGACATACCCATATCTTCTTTCTTGCAGCAGCAGCATAATAATAGTAATCTGTGAAAACGTCAGTGGGACATAACGACAAGGGGTAAGGGGGCGATAAGAAATAAATTTACACATAAACACATGAACCGTAAGGTTAAGTAACATTATGAACCAGGACTGAATCAGGTTAGCGGAGAATTGAAAGCAGCCACGATAACTTACCATGCTAGGCTTTCCTAGAAACGTTGTAAAAGCCAATACCGCTGTAGCTGCATGGTGAAATACGTGGAGGAAGGCTAATCTAAATTAGCATGCTGGAGCCTAAGATATACGTAAATCTTACTAAGAGGTTTCTTTTTTAGAACTAAAAAGACTGTATCCAACAGTTCGACGTATTTGATATAGTAGTTGACCAAATAATATGTTTCCAGTGTCTGAATCATAAAAGCAAAATCGTCAGTAAGCGGCATATGGAATTAGAGAAAGAGCCATTTACAGGAGTCCATGCTTCAGGAGAGCAAATCCCATAATGAAAACCATGCTTCGAGACCATCGGGACTACCTCTTCCAGGGTGAGAGCGAGTAATATCAGGCTACCGGCAGATAGCATTGAATTATGAATCTGAGATAGTCCCCTTATCTCGAAGGGCTTGCGGGTTTGCATGTACTCTTGAATGCCGAAAATTAGAAGAAGATACCCAGCTATGGCAAAGACTACGGGTGGCCATGTCGATAGAGGAGTCTTTCCGGGAAGGAATCGAATTAGATGATATGGCACCCCACTGCTGAGATTTTGCTGAAGCAGCCCAGTGAGGGACATGGTCGACATCGTTGACACGGAGGCAGGGGAAGGCGCTGCGATTTGGGTACATAAGTTATGCTTGTGGAGCATTTTAAATGTGAGTACGAGGGGTCAATTAAATGGCATATCATGAATAGGGAATACGACTGTCAAAGAACTGCTTGCCAGCAAAGCCCCCTTGGGTCTAAAATTGCATTAAGATTAGTCTAGAAATTGAACAGACCCAGATACGCCATTGATTCATCCTCCCAATGTTTGAATAGATACAATGCGCCGTCTATAGTTGATTGGCCTTTCTTCAGCCTAATCCGGCGTCTGAGAGACGAATTGAGTTAGATGATTTGGCAGTTACACCTTCAAGTTGTAAAAGGAGATTAGGGCGAGAAAATCGAAAACGCAGGACTTCTACCTTGGATATAAATTGAAGACTTGCGGTGTAAAGCAAATGAAGACTAACAGATGCGCAGATGCATCGTATTGACAAGACGAACCTGTGAGCCATTATGTAGTACAACCCAGTCCCTCGCCAGTGATTGGTCTAGCTCAATTCAGACAACTTCTCCAACCTTCTCCAATACAGTGAGAATATCTATCGGAATATAAAGCGTACCGTGTTTGAGTAATTTAATTATAAAAGACGTTATGAATAAACACACCGTCCGGACCGATTACTTACGCCTTATACAAGAGACTTAGCCACTCAGGCTTCCAGAAGAGTGGTTAAGACATGCTCTAGTCTACTAGAATATCTGTCAATGTCAATACATATATACGCCGTGGATGAATACCATTAAGAAACGGAAAAATGGTAGGCGCACTCACCCTGAGTCTGAATATTCTGACTGGCGACAGATGATCCGGATAACGAAATGACTGCTATCTCGCCAAGGTCTGCAGGAATGTTCATAATCAAGCTAACTGATTCATCCTAGCTGACCTATATATATGGTACAATTGTCAGTTTTCCTCCAACGATGAGAACTTCTGAAAGAGGATGGGGTTTGCCCGGTTCTCACGGGGAGTAGGTTTTGCGTCATATGACGGCAAGTTGGAGCTCCGCTTCGATTCCGCCTTTCCTGCTTCCACTATACACAACATAGCACAACGCTAGTGTCAACGCTACTCGAATGCCCTACATCGATTCGTGTTATCTGCACCTTCGGCTGTCAAAATTGTATACTTCACTTAAATGGAATTCTTTCAGATGGCCCAGCCTAAGATATGGACAACAACTAGTGTAAATATACTTAGTCATCCCCTAGTGCTCTTTTTATTAATTTATTGAACATAGTCATATTCATCGCGTCAGCTTCCGTTTTTTACTGGCATGCATCATTTGAATACACAACTCGAATTATTAATATCCGCATCAGTTTCAACACGACTAGCTTGAATGGGACGAGGGCCTCTGGCGTTATCTAGCGTGACAGATTCAATGATTCAGATTCCGATTCTCAATATCTAGAAAGCTCTTAATACAGTCTGGTATCCATATCACACTCGACGGTTGAAAGGCCACTTATTCCCTCAAAATTGCAGACCTTGATCCTGGTCGTCTCTGTATTCTGAGCCGATATATCCAGCCAGTGCGTGGTCGACCTGAATAGCTAATAACTCTTTTTAGTTTTGGATTCTTCTTTTTCCTTTTGTTTTTGGATCTCACCCCTCCCGCTCAGGATGTCGCTTGCAAAAAATCTACTTGGACCATTCCTAGCGCACGACATTCCCAACTTCGTGACGCGCTTTGATCGTGGCGAACTGCCTCTTTCGACACCATTGGCCCTCATAGAAAGTCTCACAGCTTATTTCGCTGCTATATATGGCATTGAATCTTTCATGCGACCAAGGAAAGCCTTTCGTCTCAAGAATATTACTCGAATCTACAACGCGGCCTTAAGTTTCGGTAGCCTGGTTCTCTTGCTTCTTATTTTGGAAGAGGCCATTCCGAATGTATTACAGCATGGATTCTACTATGGAGTATGTTCTGCGAATATTTCGACACCTGTGAGTTCACACCCGTTCGTTGACAATCTCGTTCTGATTTATATGTCGAAGAGATTAAAATTTTATTATGTAATTGTCTACTATTCTAAGATTATTGAATTTGCGGATACGGTGCTTTTGGCTCTAAAGAAAAAGCCTCTCAGTACGCTCAAGTTCCTTCGATCGAATAATATTCATCTCACTACTCCCAGCTTTCCTCCATTTATTTCACCATTCTATGACCTATGTGTTCTTTTTTACCCTCCTTATTGGTACTAATGCTCCGGTTAGTGTCCGTAAAGATTCTCTCCCTTTGAATTTGCTTAGCTCGTTCCTTTTAGACATGGCTACCAACAAGTCTCAACCTCACCGTCCACGTTTTCCTGTGTATGTCAGGAGAAAATACTCTTTATCTTGTCTAACGTTGAAACAGATTATTACTACTTTGCTGCTACTACGAGGAAGAAAATTTGGGTATGCCTCCAGCTCTTCGCATCCGAATTTCCCACTAACAATTCCGCAGTGGAAGAAGTATGTCACCACGATCGAGATTATACAATTTATCATCAGTGCATTCGTGTACATATTCATAGGTTGGTATCCAAATACTTTACCTTGCATGCCGGTGACCTCAACATATGTTTCAGGATGGAACCATCACCTACCTATGATCTTTGCCAACATTCCCAGCTTGGGAAAGTGCGCAGTGGCACTCCACATACAATGGATGGCTCCGATACTGACAGTATTTCTTCTTGGGCTCTTCATAGACTTCTATATCAAAATTTACTTAACGCCACGTGCAAAATCAACAACAGCTCAACAATAGCTGTCTATTATTACTCTAGAGTCTTGTCGCAACAATATTTCTTCGATTAGGAATATGTGTTCTAAAGTTGTTCTTTCCCTATGGATTTAATAATAATAATAATCAAGCTGTTCGCATCCTTCATCCTTGGCGGCATCTGAGACAGTCATCATTCCTGTACTTAACGGTATCCCTACTACAATGTTGTGAAGGCTCAAATCATACGAAGGGAAGTTTAAGTGAAGGCGCCCTTCTTTCTGCTCGCCAGTCCTTGTTTCTCTCTCTCTAATCATAAGTGTTGCGAATGGGTGGCGTTCATTCAAGTTCTACGTCACGAGGCTGTGACGTGGCATTCCCCTCACGCTTGCTTCTGACTTCTGCACTCAATAGTCCACGTAGTCCAGCCTTGTTTCTCTCTCTCTAATAATAAGGGCCTATCAAGACTATAATATTATGGAAGCACTACGGGGCCGCGGGAATACATTAAATGTTGGGTACTATCGGATGATGTAGCCAAGTGGTTATGGGGATTGATTAGATATCAACTCCTCTTTGGGGGGGTAGGTTTGAATCCTGCCATCGTTGTATTTTTCTTGGCGGTGAGGAGTCATTGAGCGCTTAGGCAGCTTAGGGCCCACCCATACAATAAGCTTTCAGTCCTTGAGATGGAGCTCAATTGTTTTTATCTTGTTTCAGTATGGTGAATTCAACTTGACTTACACGTACAATAGATCTGTCAGCGCCGGGGGCAGAAATGGAGTCAGATTTTTAGGTCTAAGTACTTAAGGGATCAGTGCTAACAAAAGTTACATGTTTTGGTGGAAGGCACCGTCAAGAATATCACAGGCCTGAGGCCAACAAACAAGAGAATCTGGCTGAGTATCAGACACAAGTCCTCTAGGTCTGCCAGAGAATTTTTCTGGAAAACTTTAGTTGGAGTGTACTACCTCGGGGACATATGGATACACATGCAAAACTGAATGGACCGTGTGATCTGTGCGGAATACAACGAAATCAAATCCATGAACCACGTGCTAACTGAGTGCATGACCTCAGGACAGCATGAGATATGGGAATTAACCAAGAACCTGTGGATACAAACAGGGGAGGAGTGGTCTGAACTCACCTATGGTACCATCCTAGGCTGTAATATAATAAATTTCACTGATGAAAAAGGCAAACCAAATGTAGAGCTTAAACGATTCTTTGTCATCATCGTTTCAGAAGCAGCCTTTCTAATATGGAAGATATGCTGCGAATGGAGAATCACCCGCGAAGGTCAATGGGACGAGAACACTCACCTCAAGAAATAAAGAATCACTGACAAAAGATCATAGCATAGCGAATCCATGCTGACATTCTATTCACAAATAAAAAGTGACAAGGAAAGAAGGCCGTCCCGCTCAACACCGCTCAACACACCTGGAAAAGTGTATTTGGAAATACAGACTTTGTGAACCTGTGACCCAGTGAAATTAACGAGTTTTTAGTGGGTACTGACTCAGGACACTCCCCCGGACGTTGTCAGAGCCCCACACTACTGGCATAGCCGGTATGCAGAGGTATCTCAAAAGTGCATTTTCTTGAGTGGCATTGAGAAGTCACAGCACATACTGTATACAGTCAAGGCATGGTCCTGTCCCAGGCCCACTCCTTGTCCCGGGGTATCCTAGAGCCTCATTCTCCATATTTTATGTCAATTTTTTTATCTGAATAATATGATCATAATCTATACTATAATATGAAAAAAGAAGAGGGGCAATTGAGCTACTGCTGCCTACGATATAACACATAATCTGGGAAATTATGAGTATATTCCGGGCAAACCAAAATATTTTGACTCTTTGGTCTCATTAAATCACTCAAACACTTTCAATGTATCTTACGCAATAAGTCTATAATGCTGTAAATGGAAGATCCGGCCAATAAAATATAACATTGAATGGTATTCAAGTGTGGGATGATCAATTTCCGATGGTAGGTGATGAGAGTGTGACACTACCATACAACGTGCATACATGCACACATACTACAGTGTTATAATTCTATGTATATTGACGATATTATTTGATATAATATGTCATATATGATTAATTGGTAATTTAATTAGGGCTACTAATGTATATTAAAGACAAGGATATGCCAATTGGGTGTTGGGACAAGGAGCGGTTTGTGTCACATTTTGTGACAGCAACTCTCTCCCAAGCCAGCACCTCCAAACACTGGTGAAATCATCCAATTTTTTATGTAACATGCTTTGATATGTACAGTATCCGAATATCAAAACATATCATTGAAGGCTTTCGAAGAAAATATTTGAGAGCCCGATTTTATAGTGTTGGGACAAGGATCATGCCTTGACTGTACCAAATTATAATTATACTTTCCTTTCCCTTTCTCTATATTTCCCCTTTCTCTATAAAAACAAAAAAAACGGCACGAGCCAACGAATAAGCCTGATACTAGAAGGTGATTATATTGCTAACTTGTATCTACAATGCTCCATAAATTTTTATCTTTTTAAAAATAAAGAAAACTCATACGCATCACCAGAAAACGGCGGGCTCCTTATGGTAAACTCCCAGAGAGTGGGGAAATGGATGAGCAGTTAGCAAAAGGGACAACTATGGCAGAATTTGAACCAACTATACGCCCTCAAAGAGGAATTGATTTCTAATCAATCGCCGTAACCTCTTGGCTGCATCGTCTTGATATTAATGTTCCATGTTACAATCCTCCAATTCTCCAGTAGATCAAAAGTATGGATGATGCTTGCATTTCTTCTAAGTACCCTGTCCGCTTTCGAGTTATTCGCTATCCTTTTTCTTCCATGGTAAACCAATCATCTCTTTCTAACCTAATTCTCTGAAAGAGGTAATTTGCCTCATATTTATCAGCCCTCTCAAATCAATGATATACAGTTGAATTTCTCATAATGCATATCGCTGGGAGCGGCTATTTTCTATGCAATATTAGATATATGCATTAATGAAAAAGCGTGACATATAGTCACACACGTGACTAGCGTTACATTTCCTTTCTCAGCCTGCCGTCCAGACTCATTTGCTTTGCTCCCTTCATCTCCGTTCTCCTCAAATGAATATGGAACTGCCGCAACTGCCTCGTTAAGTCAAGTGCATTCTCCTGGGGTGCATACTGGATGGAGTAGCGCTCCAGAGATTCACAAAGCTTGATAACATCTGACACGCTCATCACAGGTGCTGTAGTTTCATCATCCTCGTCCTCTGAGTCTTCCACCTCAATGACCTCTCCACGTTTGACAGCCATCTCATACTTAACCTTCTCAACAATCTGTTCAATAATCTCGTCCTGCCCTCCCTTGAAAGTGTACTGTGATTCCCCGATCTCTTGCTCCTCCAATGGGTTCAGGAGGTCTCACAAGGTAAGTGGTGCTCCAATGATCCTTTTGTGTCTTTTGAGCTCATCTACACAGTCTTGCAGCTCATTTTCGACGATTTGAAGTGAAGTAGGGTGCACAGGGAGTGGAATCTCTTGTTGGATGGATGTGGTGACGTTAACGGTCATAATGAGGGCTTGGGCTAATGGCAGACCGAAAATCTTGTTGGTGAATGCATCCAAAGCTTTAACGGCCTCTTCTGAATTGTTCTCTGTGCACATTACAGCATGATACGCATCCACCCAATCTCCATGGTTGTAACGGCTCCCAAGACAGGCCTGAAGTTTGGCTTCAGCTTCCGGGAGCCCCATTTCGGTTGTAGCAAAATCTTGGAGAATCTTCCAGGTGCTGAGATCTTTCACAGTAGGTATAATTTCGAAATTGGAAAGAGAATTTGACGGAGTGGTAACTGCCAGGATTGGATTTTCAGTTGGTAGAATGAGTGTATGTTTCCGGCAATGGGCTATGGTATCTGTTGTAACATGCTCCCAAGCTTCTTCTACCAATATCATTGCTTCCCGGATATTTATCTTGTAGATGTCTCTTTCATCTGCTTCTTCAAGTTGTAAGGCACACATGCAATAAGCCTTTCGGTAATGGGCCTTGAGACACCGTATGATTCCAGCGTCACATGGTTGCACAAAAGGAGTCATGTTGGGCTCAAAAAACTCTAACCTGATATTCCGTGGCTCATAGTTAATGTAATGACCAAAAAATTATCCATAAGAAAGAGAATCTGATGGCCTACTGTTCACATTTTGATGTCAAGCCGCTTGATGTAACTGCAAAGAGAATGAGTACATGTTCTGTGAGCTGAGAGTTCTACCCGCTCTTCAAATATTTCCTTGGTCATCCAAGCTTTAGTATTGTTGTAGTATTGATATCCATAATTATTTGGGCTCTTCCCACTGAAGCACCGAGGCTTCGCAGATTTGCCGATGAAGCAAAGTGGCAGTTTCTTGCTGCCATCTGCATTGCAGGCAACACTGATTGTGATGCAGAACTTCTCAGTCTTCTTTCCTTTCATTTGCTGAGTAGCAAGTCCTCGATCAGGTGGTGCACTGTCAAAAATAAACAGCAATGGGAAGAATAAACTGTAAAATATTGTGCTTACAAAGGAAAAAAGCCCGTTTCGTCGAAGTTAAAAATGTCCTTCAATGGATACTTCACTAAAAGCACTTGGAGACAAACATGTTCAACCTTTACAGCATCCAGATTAACAGAGGCTGCCTCTCCATGCCTGCGATATTCCTTGATTTTGTAAGCTCTGCAAAAAGGTGGGATCCATCCATTACCAGAAAGCCTTTCATCCATTGGCACATTGAATTTCTCTTCGAAGATATTGTGTTTGCCCATCAACATTGCACTGTTGACAGTCTCTCCCTTGGCTTCCATGGATAGGACCCATAAATGGAGGCTTCTGTCTACACCAGGTCGAGTGACGGACACTTTGATGAAAGTGCATTTGGATTTGAATGTTGACAAGAATTTTCAAGTTCATCACATTTGGCTAATTTCCTTGACAGCATGGGTTGTGTAAAGATGAGGGCTCCATCTGCCTTTGTAGCAAAATGCCGGACAATTTCTTCTTGCTTGACATCGGGATGCTCATTGACCCAAGCAAACACAGTCAGCCAGTCATGAAGAGTTAAGTTTTCCCGTCAATTTCATTTAGGTTGAATTGCAGAGGTTTTAGGGACATCCTTCTTGGATGGTTGTCCAGGCTTTTTAGTACAATTGTAAGGCGCATGAGATGGTCGAACTTTGCGCTTCCTTTCCTTGCTGACAGGAGGCATTGTCAGAAGCAGGACAAGGGTGTCCAAGATGGTATTCTCGCTTAAATAAATCTCCATTAAGCACTAAAAACTGATGATTATCGAAAAATCAATGATCCGAGATGAACTCAATCAGATTTCTGAGCGTTTCTAGTCATTTCTAGTCTGGATATTCGGCAATTTAGCTTAATACCCGGTATCTGATAATGCATAAAGTGACCCTAGATGCTATGCATTATGCAATATGCAATGTGCCCTAGAGACATCTGCGGGAGCAGCCCAAATCCCATGCAATATGAGATTTATGCATTATGATATTATGCATTATGAGAAATTCAACTGTACTACAATGATTACGAATAGCCAAATAACAGATAGTGTCGGATACAGTTTTTAAATCTTATCGTAATACTACAGTCCAAAAATAATGTTCGACTTCAGGCTTCTCTCGTGTTCCCGCCACGTCGCGTGTCTCCGGCTCTCGGAGTGAGGACCAGCCCTATTCTGGTTACATGAACTGCTTGGTACACTGGTATAAATCACCATCTCCAAGGTTATTTATGAGAGTGTGGCTAACGTATCGAGGTATGTCACGGATTCGCGTGATAGAGATCTTCCTGGAACGTTTCACTTCTGCCTTGTAATTGTATTTCCTTAGTTGAAGGAAGAAGCGACAGACTAAAATGCATGCCGTACTACGGGTAAATTTTGAGTGTTGTTATATGTGAAGAATTAATTTACTAACGCATTTACTAAATTTGATTGAATACCTCCGTAGAGTGACTAGCAAGTATTAGC
>KN837108.1:761933-773596 GCA_000827215.1 Sphaerobolus stellatus SS14 | reverse complement strand
CCTTTCGTGTACTTTCCATAAAGTCCAATTGTAAAAAGAATATAGAAAACAGTGTCGATTTGCCCCATGACATCGCAAACCCTGTAAGGTCCCAGTGAATTTATTAGAAACGCCAATCCCACCGCCGTGATCATAGTGACATACTGGAATTGATTGAGCTTTTCGGACATCAAAAATTGGAATGGAAAGATTCATCGTAAGGGATTCATAGACTAGTCCTCCAATGAAATCAATCAAGATCCCCAACAGAGTAGGATAGCGGGTAGCTAGATAAAGGACCCCTCCGAGACCGAGTCTTTTACTCAAAACAAGGTTAACCTCGTCTCCCATCGTCAATAAACTGTCATAAAATACTATAACTAGAAGGCATAATTAGCCTATGTATCCTTACAAAAAAGGATAGCTCGTGGATACCTAGAGCAGCCATATCCGCGTATCCCCAAGCTTGACTGAAGTTGTCTTTAGAAGTTATACTGTGAATGCTCGAACCGGCTTATTCACACCTAGCTTGAGCTTCCTGAGGAGTAAAAGTATAGGAAATGACTGTAGTTGAATTATCCATTTAGCGTTAGATACTTTCCAGCAGCCTAGAGGTCCGAGTCGAGGCTGATTCGGATTAGGGGACTACGGTGAGACATCACCCTACCGCATTATAAAGGTACGGTGAAAAAATACTATGGAAACCTGATATGTATTTCATGCTAAATATATTCCCTTAGATCCCCATCTCCACGCATAATTGAAAAGGTCACGGTGGCACTGATGGATGGATGTGAAATGAACATCTGATACATATAGACCGTACACCGCGGAACGTTAAACTCATGTTAGCTTTCAAAGTAAGACTCACTGGGAGATAGGATTTTTCCGAAATTGCTTCTTTTTGTGTAGTTGATCTCCGAGGGGCAGCTGTTCATGGAACGTTAACTCTGCAGCCTGCTCCACATAATTTCGCTGTATTTGGTTTGGCAAATCATTATGAAAGCATAACATGTTAGGTACTATTGTTTTGGAGTGCTTAACGTCCGATAACTTTGTTTATGAATCTGTGCTCGTTTGGTGCTTTCGGGCGCGGGGTCTCTCTATCGCAGCGGGTGGCCGGGGTTGTACGGCCTAAGAAGGCTTATGCTTTCAGATGGAAACTTTAGTGCCAGATGGTGCCCATGGTACCACGACGAACAAAAGGCTGACGTGTCCTGTAATTTGAACTGTGGAAAAACAATGCGAGCCAAACACCGCACGGCATCTCGGTAGTGTGCACTTATCTCTGTTCTTTTTCTTTTTTTTTTGTGGAGCTATTTCAGGATGGCAAGTAATCAAATTACACCCACCCTTCAGCCTCTGAAACTGGCACGTAACCAGAGGGAAGAAGAAGAAAATATAGAGGTACATATGCATAGATGTAGGAAGTAGTTAGGAACATTGTGCAATTATCTCGACATATCTCGAATCTGTTTCCCATCTCTTGAGCCACCTTAATATAGTTTTAAGGCAAAGCATGAGCTGTTATCTCTTTTATACTCGAAAAGGAGACCCCGAGATCACTTCTATTTGTTAGAAGATCAATATACTGCGTGAGCGAACGGATTCAGACGAATTCCAATAATCCGGGAATAGAGCATTAATGATGGCAACTTTGTCAAAGCAATACAATGGGCATTTTCGAAGCTTCTTTAATGAAAATCAATCAAATTCTTGAACTTCCTTTCAGCCCGCTTCTGATCTACCCCAAATACACACAGGCAGCGACGTCGTTCTATACCATTCTACTTCCAGTGAGTTCAGAAACGTTGATGATAAATCTCCTTTCCGCTATATTAACTCCCAAAAAAAAAGACGGCAATTGCCTAGTGGTTAAACGTTGGGTAGAGGCATCCAGTTCGCAAGATCGTGATTCGGTCTTGCTCACTGTACCAATCTCTTCAACCGGAAGACAGCATCGTAAGCATAGAAACATCAAAAAGATCACCGCCAAGCGTCTTCCTGGAATCAGCATTTCCAATCTGACATGAGCTCTAAGCTTCCGGGCCTTTGAAACCTGTATAATATCTGAAAACAGTTTATTTGATTGAATTAGAAGGATAAAGGCAAACAAACAACGAAAGGATGGACACTTTAAACAAATTGATCATGAAACCTTGAAGAATAGAATGCAATGTGATTATTATTATATTACACCTTGTCATATATTCCGGAGAGAACGCACTTCTTTTCATCCGCATGTATATCCTCCTCTGCACAGCGATATAAATCGCCATCCCCAAGCTCATTTATTATGGCATGGCTGAGATACTGAGGTATCTCCGCAAATCGCATGGTTGAGGGTGGCCTAGACTGTTTTGTGGCATACTCAGCATGTCCATAACTGTATTCTCTGAGCTGAAGAAAGAAGCGATAAATCAAGATAGACGATATCCTATGGAAGGATAAGAAATCTACAATATTCAGATGAATGAAAGAACACACGGGTTGTATAGATCAGTATCAATTCCCGCGTATAGTGACTAGTATTGATTGGTAAATTTTAACGTTAGCTGACGGCGAGTGAGGACATACGGTAGAAATCTAGAAACTACGTCAACTTGATTGGATCATCTATATTCGTTGATTCACTTACGGAAGCAAGAAAAGAAAGTTCTAGTGACCAAATGAACACGATGCTTCTGGATCTCAGTACGGCGTATCACAGGAAAAAATTGACGCACAGGAAACGGAGAGCACCTAAAGCATGTATTTCTTAAGACTCGGTTATAGCAGATACCTAAATTATTACATACCTTGCTGAGTGAGGAGTTCTGTTGTCGATTGGGGTCTATGAAACAGAGTCTTTTTCAACGAACGTCTTAGCCTCAGAGTGTAATATATCGTGGTCCCGAGGACGAAGGCGTCGAGTATCATGTCTATCACTAGTGATGCTATGACTTCACATGACATAAAATAGGTGTTAATGAGTGGGTTGTGACATCGGTTACACAATGCTTACAGCTGTGCAGAAGAGACAAAATTCACTGAGCATAAAGAATTTGGCTGAAACTTTAAACACCCACAGTTGGTTCCATGTCACTTCTCCAACCTCGCTGTAGGTGGAAATTCCAAATTGAGGCTGTGATTTGCACATTAGTTTTGGGAAAAAGATCAGAAGAGCTTCGTACCAGGTTTATGCCTATGAAACTTGCATAGAGGACTACGCAAACCACCATAACCAGTCTGTTCCCACTACTGACAGCGTATGCTCGGCCACAGCTAATTCCTATATATTCATAAGGCCAAAATAATTATGACTTAAGCGGCTAAAAACGAACCAGAAGCCCCAATGACATAGAGAAGAAAGCAGAAGGTGCTGATGAGCCCGGAAACATAGAAGACCCTATGATATCACTGTTTAATCGATCAAACCACTATTGTAACAGATCTATTGGAAACATACTGGTAATAATTAGCACACAATATATCTATTTACCGGAGGAAGCTTACCGTGTCTGATACGTTCCCTATCGACTCAACGGTATCCATAATAAGTTGCAACTGAGTGCCATAGCGCGCAGATAGATAAAGGACTGATCCAAGCCCAACCTTTTTACGCCATATAAAATTAATCTCGTCCCCGGTTGTCAGAATAATGTCATAGAATAGAAGAGCTATGGCAAAATGCAGAAGGTCAGCGTTGACGTTTATGAAGAATAGAACTTTATCCATGCCTGCGGAAGCCAGTTCCGCATACCCATTGGCTAAACTACGAGATGTATTTGTTAGCAGGAATAAGGCGGATAAAGTATGTTTTCGTACTCTGATTGAGCATACTGAGCATCGTAATACAGTGTCGAATTGTCCATGATGAATGTAGAATGGAAAAGGCCGGCTTCTCGTAGAGATCGACGAATATCGACCGTATGCTATATATGAGGCTCCGCCACCAAGACGGATTGGCGTAGAATGCTATGGAAACCTGGCACGCAGGCATCTAATTCTTTGTGATTTAGTTCTTTGTCAAAGACACGCCACCCAATCTGATAACAAAAGCTGTAGTGTCGGATGATAGCAGAATGGCAGGTCAGCACTAGAAGTATTGAATACGGCCGAATGTCAATAGACCTAACTGGCACAATTGAACTGAATTATACATGTGTCTCGCGTGAGTCGTTTCTTCGGATATGAATTCGCTGGATATCCAGCTGGGAACGGTGTACCTCGAATTTGACAGATAAGAAGCAATCTTCTCAATGTGCCTATCATAGGTTTAGGCAAAGGAAACGAAGACCGAAGTGCCCAAGGAGGGCGCCGACCGGCGAGTACACTGCTCCACGGCATCTCGGCAGTGTATCCTTCTCGATTTCTGACTGAACTTCGTAATGGCAAAAAAAAAAAAACGGACATTGGCAAATGCACACTTTTCGGAAATAGCATATAGGGATTATAGCTTCTGCGTGACTTGTAGTCCGACTACGAAGTGCCGGAACAAGGAACAACCCCCACCGGTGTACAAAACGTCCTGCCACACAGCATGAGAATTTCCATGATTGATCCTTGATAGGGTTGGTTTGATACGATTGTGCAAGTTGCCACTGGAAGATAAGGAGAAATAACATAGTGAGCCCAGTTGTAATATACCATAAACTGACGAGAGGCTTTGAATTCCAAATAACCAAGCCCCGATCATAGCAATCTTCCCAACAGTGCAAAATTGACGTTTGCCCGTTATAGTTGGTGTCTGTGTTGAGTATGAATAAGTTCAAATAAAATCGAGTCACATCACGGACCTAGTAGAGATAGATGCAGGACATGGCATCCTAGAGATGAAGCATCGATTGAAGTCTCAATTGCGATTTTGGCGTAAGTAGTGCATTTCCAGGCAGCTTCCTAATCAGCATAACAGTTCTTTTACTTATGGATATCATCGTGTACGAAGATATTGAATGGATATTGAGTCATTTGGTGCAGAACGCAGCGGAAGTGAACCCAAGCGAAGAACGCTGACGTCAGTGGGTTCACCTCAGGCTGAGTTTGCCTCCGCTTTTTCATGATCAGGACAAGCTGGCAAACCTTCAAGGTAAGTACTAATGTGGGCAGCTGTGAATATATAAATCTATGCTTATTTCCTCATCCAAAGGATCTCATGGTCTTTCCTTGTTGCAATTTCTCGACAGCATCAGTAAACTCGGTTTCGTGTCCCGGCCGATCCTGAGTGATCCGGGAACACTGTCTATTCATTTGGGGCGTTTCAGACGCCCTGGACAGCGCTGGATCGGCTCGGACACGCGGGAACACTGCACCCGGTTTACTGATGAGGTGCGATTGACAAGATACCGCGAACTCACTACTGACCTGGTGATCCACACAGATCTGTGGATGAAATGTATATATGGTATTTTAGGTAAGGAGTCCATTTGAACCATAAGTTTACCCACATGACCTATTTATGAAATTCAGAAGATCCTGTGAAATGGCTGTCACGAGATAACCTCACATCGGCAAAGCGTGCCACGCGCGCTAGACTTCCCATAGTGCTAGGTAGCACTAGGTAGGATAGGTAAGTATGGAGTCACTAGGAGTCGGTATATAGACTACATAGCCCTACATACCACCGCCTATCACTCCTAGCATGGGCGCTAAAACGGATTCTGTGTCAACTTTCCTGATGCCAGGGAGCTTCTCGCTCACACGTCTCTTCAGGGGATTGACGTTTGGTTTGTACTTCGTTTTCTAATCTACTTTCGGGCGATATCTCGTGATACTGTTGAGACCTTTCGTATTGTTGTCTCGATGTCTCTAGATCTTATACTTCGGAACCTTTAAATCCAAAGTGTTATCGGGATACATCAAGAAATTCACTCCCAATTTCTCTAGACACTGATGTGGAGCCACCATTTTCCGGATGACAGGTAAAGTATTGCCGTTCTTCCATTCACATATGATCTTGATCCGATTTAAATTTTGTATTGGAACACACCGGAATGGCATGGCAAATTTCCAAGACCATCCTTCTTTTGGATACCTGGGTGTATTTAATCCAATTTCAAGGACACCCTCGTGTGATACATCCTAGGGGTCCCCTGAACCTGTTAATTCGATCCATATAGCAATCTCTAACAAGATGGACGAGAGATTAGACTTATTGCTTGCTCATATTACTTCAGCAGTGAACGTCATCAAATCCGAATATTCCAAGAAAGGCCACACCATCCCTTCATTGGACTCACCTGATATCCACCCCTTTGACCTGGAGGAACCAAGTATTGCTTTATCAGATGCCATGAAAACGGTAGATGCTGCCTGTGAGGAGCTGATCGCTACCGTGGTTAACCCGTATCGGAGGATGGCCGATGTGAGTTCCATTAATATCTGTATTCTCGGTCTTCTAATATTTTATCGAAGCACTCATTTGATGTAAGAAGCAGGGATCAGAAATAAGTATTCTTTGATTTGATTTGATTTGTCTCTCTTAGGTTGTTAAACGAGGCTCTATCTGCACTGTAATCGATGCCAAGGTCCCGACACATTTAAAAAATGCTGGAGAGAAAGGATTAGCAGTCGAGGTCTTATCTGAGAAGACAGGGATCGCGCCAGACAAGCTTTCGAGAGTCCTTCGATATCTCTCGACGAAGCATATTTTTCGCGAAAGTATGGACCTGATACACGCCTGCGGTCTGATGCTTTCTCACATGCAACCATTATAGTCGAACCTGGCGTATTTGTCAACAACCGATATTCGATATTACTGCATGAAGATACGCCGATATCCGCGGCAATATCTTGGTAGTGAGTTCAAAGAAGCCGTTGTTGTTGCTTGAAGAAACTGAGTTTACCGGTATCCAACAGTAACGAGGAATGTGGACAGGCATCCATCAGGCTCAGCGAAGTTCTTCGACACCCCGTCTACGGACCTTCAGATGATCCCTGGGATTGCAGCCTTGGAAGAGTTTTCAATGTACCCGAAGGAAAGAGCTATTATTCGGTAATACAGGACGATGAGGTATGCTTCTCATATTCAGCAGCTACCATCCAAACTTAAAGGATTTTCAGTACAGGGAAAAGGTAAACTCATATGTCTGGAACAGCTCTCTTAACATACTCCTTTCGTTTGGCTAGAGATTCGCGAATGCCATGTTGGGCGTAACCGAGAATGTTGCGGGTTCATATACCTCTAGTGAGTGCTCGTCCTAAGATCTTCCCATCGCTTACTATCTCTACTTTTAATGATTTCAGCCTACCCATGGGCTGCACTTTCTTCAAATGTGACGATTGTAGACGTCGGTGGGGGAATTGGGGCCGGGTCTTTGAAACTTTATAAATCATTCCCCAATCTTCGCTTTATTATTCAGGATCTACCCGGACCTGTCGAGGAAGGGCGAAAGGCATGTGGGATCCTTCTAAGGATTTTTTCAGCATAAGTAATGAATTTTTCATGAATAGTTTTGGTCCGAGAATTATCCTGAAGCATTGGAAAGTGGACGAGTATCCTTTGAAAGCTTTGACTTCTTTCAGGGGTCTCCAATCTCAGGCGCTGACATTTATTATGTGAGTCCTTTTTGATTATTGCAGAGTCATTGCATGCTTATTACAGCGTGTAGCTTCGCCTTATATCGTAAGTTATACTTTAAAGCTCTCTTCTTGCGTTCCTATGAGCTAAAAACAATTAGACATAATTGGAAGGATGACGATTCTGTTAAAATCCTTACCAATGTTCGCAGATCAATGGGGAAACATAGTAAATTATTGCTACGTGCGTACCTGTCCATCTTGTCAACCAGTTCAAATGTCTGACTGAGCTATATAGACGACCTTATTTTGCCTGACAAAGTTCCCCGGTCAGCTGATGATGGGATGACACAGGTTCGGAGAGACTTTCTCTTCAAATGCAAACAAATCATTAATGTGACTTATAGTGCATAGATCCCGTCCTCATGAACAAGGTTAGATTCACAATCGATGTCTTGATGATGTTATTCTCCAACGCAAGAGAACGAAGACTACAGGATATCATTGAACTTGGGTGAGTTAAACAGGGTTCGTTTAATCTATAGTTTAGCCGATTTTGACATAACTTCAGTCGAAGATCTGGCTTGAAATTTACCGAGCTTTATGAGACAGGAAGAGCGGATATAATCGAGTTTGTCTTGAAAGAATAAGCTTCAACGTGTCATCTTAGTTGTACTTGTACAAAGTATTGCTCTGGAAAGATATGCTCAGGCATAGAGTTTGCCTGAAATACAGATTATATTTCTCAAAGGAACTACATAGGAGGTATTCTAAAAGTGATTATAATAAGAATTAATATAAATAACTGAGGCATCTGAGCAACTAAGTAATTTGCAAAGACGATCAAAGAAATTGATTAATCCCTGCCGTAGGGAAGACTTGAGTGCAGTTGTGCTCTGCGCGGACAGCTCCGTAGAAGAAGCCCAAGTTCTTGTTAAGAGCATCCCTGAGGATACCGGTGGGCTTAGGGTATTGGCAGGAACGACGCGCATGACGATATCCTCGTAAATTCCGCAGAAGTTGCTGAGAGGAGGAGTTTGGGGCTGCAACACGAAGTTATTCTTGCCGTGGTTGACACTGGGAGCGAAGGGATGCTTGTTGAAGATTTCAGAAACGAGGGGATCGACCATCGTGAAATTGACCGGTGCTGGCTGACGGTGGAAGTCGGTTGGCATTATCGGGATATAGAAGAAGTGACGAGCGGTGTCAATCGCGAGTTAGCGGTTGTTGAGGCGGCCATCAACAAAGAAGATGGTGGAGAAGATGGCTTCGGAGTAGGCCGAGAGAATACGGGGAGAAGTGAAGACGAGCTGGGGGTTGGTCTGGATGGAGTTCTGCAGACGCTGGTTACGGAGTTCGGCAGCCGCATTGACATCGTAAGTGCCGTTGAAACCGAACTTGGTGGACGTGGAAATGAACTGTAAATGTAATGATGAATATAATTCAAAGAAACTCCGATATTTAAACGTATGCCTTGGAAGAGATCCTCGTTGAAAACGGCTTGGTTGCCAAAAAACGCATCAACACGAGTCATGCTCATGTCACCTAGGTAAATATGTCAGATTAACTCTGATATGCAATTTGAAGGAATAATGCCTTCGAAAGTGCCGTGCTGGCTTAGACCACCGACCAGAGCGGGTTTTGGTAGGTCGGGACCGGTGAGATGAGTCTTCATTCCGATACTCATCAAGTTGGTGAGGGGGTTGCCGTTCATCAAGAAAGCCTGGTAGCATAGGAATTTGGCAAAGTCATTGCCCAAGTTCAAGCCTGGACGGAAAGGATTGTTTTAGATTGAATTTTTCACATGATGAGAAAATATTATACCTTCCATGACTGCAGTAACAATCTGGTTGGGCCTAGCAACACCGTTCCTGGGAAGGTACTAATAATTTTTTAATCAACACATGCGCAAGAAATGATGAAGACTTTACATACTCCGTGAGAAGCAAGAGTGTTCAAAGCCGGGCAGGGTCCACGTATATCGTTAGGGCCGGCAGCGATGAAAGGATGAGCAGGGTCGTTGACCAATTTGAGACCGTCCTGTCCCTTTGGCAATGGGAGAGGTGGGTTGGGGATGGCGGCAACACCATTGCGAGCAACGTACTCGTTAATTTCCCTCTCGCTGAGCCCAGCAATAGAATCGTAGGCAGGGAATGCAACGGCCAAGCGGACGAGAGCAAGGAGGATGAAACTGGCAAAAATGGTCATTGGAAATACTAGAAGAGTAGTAGAGTAGAAGATGAGAGTCGACGAAGACGATGGAGATGAAGAGCCTTGCACTTCACCTTTATAACATTGCCTGGATAGCTTTACCCTAAAAAAATCATCTAGAGTTAATACATTATACCTCAATGAGAGAATCCTTGCAAGACGGTTGGATAGGCTACTTAGTGTTAGTTGTTGAAGTGCAAGGGTGATGTCGGCTTCAATTGCTATGAACGGCTATGCTCTATGCCAAGACGGACACTTACTGATCTGGGCCTCCTCATTTTCACTGATGAAGGCAAACCAAATGTAGAGCTTAAACAATTCTTTGTCATCATCGTTTCAGAAGCAGCCTTTCTAATATGGAAGATACACTGAGAATGGAGAATCACCCGCAAAGGTCAAATGGGACGAGAACACTCACCTCAAGAAATAAAGAATCGCTGGCGAAAGACCATAGCATAAAGAATCCACACTGACATCCTACTCATAAATAAAAAGTGACTAGGAAAGAAGGCCATCCCACTCAACACCGTGAAACACACTTGGAAAAGCGTATTTGGAGATACAGACTTTGCGAACCTGTGACCCAGTGAAATCAATGAGTTTTTAGTGGGTACTGACTCAGGATGCCCCCCCGGACGTTGTCAGAGCCCCACACTACCGGCATAGCCGGTATGCAGAGGTATCTCAAAAGTGCATTTTCTTGAGTGCCACTGAGAAGTCGCAGCACATACTGCATACCAAATTATGATTATACTTTCCCCTTCTTTATATTTCCCCTTTCTCTATAAAAACAAAAACGCGGTACAAGCCAACAAACAAACCTGATACTAGAAGGTGATTATATTGCTAACTTGTATCTAAAATGCTCCATTAAAAAAATTGAAAAAAATTAAGAAGACTCATACGCATCACCAGAAAACCGGTGGGCTCCTTACGGTAAACTCCCAGAGAGTGGGGAAATGGATGAGCAGTTAGCAAAAGGGACGATTTGAACCTACTATACACCCTCAAAGAGGAATTGATTTCCAATCAATCGCCATAGCTACTTGGCTACATTGTCTTGATATTACAGCGCTTTTCAGAATGCAAGGCGCAGCTTGATTGCACACACATTTAGTGCCAGAATAATTCAAAACAGCAATATCTTTGCAAGGCCTCAACTGATTGCTCTGAAATTTGAGGAGGCCCTAGTTGGATAGTTTAGTGAGGGCTCCAGATGGTTAGATGGTAATATGGTCCACTATAGAATATTCAGGAGCTGTTCTGTTGCAGCATGCCTTGATTCTCTTCATTTATCAACAGAACAGCTCCTGGATATTCTATAGTAGACCATATCACCATTTAACTATCTGGAGCCCTCACTAAACTATCCAACTAGGGCCTCCTCAAATTTCAGAGCAATTGGTTGAAGCCTTGAAAAGATATCGATGTTTTGAATTATTCCGGCACTAAATGTGTGCGCAATCAAGCCGCGCCTTGCATTCTGAAAAGCGCTGTAATGTTCCGTGTCACAATCCTCCAATTCTCCAGTAGATCAAAAGTATGGATGATGCTTGCATTTCCTCTAAGTACCCTGTTCGCTTTCGAGTTATTCACTATTCTTTTTCTTCCATGGTAACCCAATTATTAGTCGTAGCTTCTAATTTCTATGAACTCAGCCCGATTAGGAAATCACACAAATTTGGGTCTCACACCTTTGATAGTCAGGCTGTTCGTCATTTCTTATATACCCAACACTACAATTTTTCTGTGAGTCATGTATATTATGCTATGACTAGGAATATTATCTAAACCATAAATATACATAAGTGCAATGTCTAAATAGACCTTATTCCAATATGATTCTTGAATTTATGACTCCTCGACAGGATCCTTGAATAATTATTTCAAAAATCACAGTCATGACCTTGGCAGGACAACTTATGAATCCTGTAGCTCATCATTTGTGTAAGGGCAACCCTCGAAGCCGAGCGGAC
>KN837108.1:611334-660210 GCA_000827215.1 Sphaerobolus stellatus SS14 | reverse complement strand
AAAAGTGACCAGTCATATAATTTTGCAGAGGTTCTTGACAGCCTGGATAAGCACAAATCTGTAAGAAGAAACATGATGTCAAAGTAACAGCTAAAATAAAAGAGAGTTCTCACCTTATGTCCCATTCAGATACCATCCATTACTACTGCTTGAGTATACCTCTAATCATGTAAAGACTGTAGTCTTTACATTGTGTAGTTTATCACACCTGAGCTAGCAAACTGTTTACAAATGTGCATTCAGCTACTAGATAGTACAGGGTAAAGGTGACAACTGGTCGGTGCTAGTCACTGACCCAGGATTATATACATCTATACTATATAACATACCATATACTTAAGTAATAATATTATGTAACTATGTGGATGCATATATGCATCCATAAGAGTTCATAAGGACTTAGAGAAATAGATTGATGTGAAGTCAATCTCTTACATGGAAGGAGTTACATTGATTCCTAGGTACCAAGCTGTTAATGCTAAGAGCATTCTATCCCCAAACAGATGGTGCCACAGAATAAGCCAATCATTCTGTTACTCAAATATTAAGAGTGATCATGAATAATGACCAGAATGTATAGACTAGGGTCTTTACATTGTTAGTATATTGCTCCTGTGCTAGCAGACTGCTTGCAACTTGGTATTCAGCTACTAGGATATACAGGTAAAGGTGACAACTAGTTGGTGCTAGTTGCTGACTCAGGGTTAATTTGTATATACTAGGTGCTTATGTAATTTGCTGTATATACTTTATGTAATAACAAGGGGGTCCTTCACTCCGCTCCAGGTAATTAAATGTTTCACATCCATCAATGTGAAAGCTTCAATAATATTTATTCTGCAATGACAAGATTACTATATAGATTATTTAATATTTAATATTTACTTGAGAGACAACAGTCCATTATGACTCTTAATGAGATGCTTTCTGTTGTATGTGCCACAAATTGCTCTAGGATGGAGGACTAGAAAATTCACATACCATATTGACACCACATAAGTATGTAACTACCTGAAAAGGTTTGCCAAAGGGTACTACTAGTACACTGTCACAAATTTTCTTCCATCATGGTTGCCCAGCCTTGTACATATCAGCCAAGCAAGCAGTCAAAGATTAGAATAAATACTCATGTCAATTATTTTCATGCTCTGTAACAAGAGTGGGCTCACTGTGCTGATTTAGCATGTTTTATACACTGCTTTCCCACGGAACATGAAACCATTGACGGTCCTCAACAATGAGTGAATAAATTTTGAAGCATGCCTTTGGTGGGACGGGCATAGTTGAAAGGCTGCCAATGGTGCAGCCTTGCTAGGGTCAATCCACAGATGACAGGACCAATGTATCTCTGTTGAACAAGAAGATATGATGATGTGTACAGGTAGGTATAAGTAAATGATGATAATCTACTATAATGGTTCCATCCATTATGTAATAAAAGTATGACTAAAGGTCGTGTCGTAAGCTGGCAGGCTTACAATAGTCTCACAAGGCTACTTCGAGTTCCGGGGTGCAGTGAACTCCACCTGAGTGCATAACAAAACATTCCAAATTTGGAATAAACAATAAGAAAGGAATAAAATCAGTTGGTATGGGCGTCTGTTAAATCTTCAAATATTTGAGTTTTGATCAAGTTACTTTGGAGATCATGCATTAGCTTCGGACATCTTTGACATGCACATAACTTCCAAGTTGGGAAGGCATTGCAATTGGAGAAAAGAATTGGGAGTGTATAGTCTGTGGTGGCAGCTTAATATCAGGACAGTAAGATTCATTGGGTCCAGGAAGGCTGTTATTTGGATGTTGTGATATGGGTATTGCCGCAAACGGAGAATTTTAACATTTTTCAAACATTGATTTCCATTATTGGCTGGAGGTATCCAGGGTTTACCATACCCTCTCCAATTAAGATATCGGATGTGGACACAGGACATGAGTATTGAAAACAGCGCAGGGGTTAATGTGCGATGGGGGTCTGGCTGAATGGAGAGCATTGTCAGCGAGCGGAGGGTGTCGGCAGTCAACCCTGTCAAATATTACGAATTTCAGTTGTTCGTGAGGTCATTTTTGTTCCAATAGGCCTCGGGAGGGCTTTTAGAGGCGGTAAAGGCACCATTGTACTCAACTATCACAAGAACCACATGAATGGTGAATATCCACTTCATAGACAAACGACACCTTAAGTAAAAAAAATTGCATTGCTTCTACGATGTCATAGGGAGGTAAATTTCATCTCAAGGACATACGATGCATCAAAGCTACAAAAGCGACATCCATCCTAAATAAATAAAAAAGGACAATATATCAATTAATAATCCACGAAATAAGGCTATCAACCAAACAAACACATATGAGACTCTATTAACCTCCTAAATAGATACTCTATCACTATTGCTTCAACTTTATTCTTGAAGTCGATCTTCCGAATCTTCGCCGAATTGTCAAGACCTGATATAGTCCAACCGGGGAGAGCTAGGCACCACATAATTAGTCGTAGGTCACATACAATGCATTATCGATATACCTTCATGCAATGACTGTCTCCAGATTCCGCGACAATTGAGCTGCAGATAGACTGCACTACGTCGGAGAGCCTGCTGTCATCGATGTGGAAGTGGCTTGTAGTCAGCCTCTGGAGGTGTTTACTATGGTGGGACCGGAATACGCTATGCAACAAATTAAGCTACAATTGCGATTATAGATACACAACGAGCTTAAGAACGATGGAACATACCTGATATATACGGTTCTCCGCCAGGCCATCTCACCCTGATCAATCAATAATCAATTGTCACAACGGCCTTCTAACTTGACATTGAGATCCAGAATGCTTGAGTAATACTGCTATAACGGTGGCTGGCAGGATAGCGTTGAGTGCGACATGGAGTGCAATGGTCGCATGAGCATGAGAATTTAGTAGGCAAAACGACGCCCACAAACCATCATTACGAGGTCAAGAAAGACATGTGAAGCACTGCACATCAGGCAATGCACGGAATATTATGGCAACAACTTTTAAAAATAATATTTACCACCAAAAGGCTTATTTTGGACGAAAGATCTTAATTTTTTGAAAAATAGGAGAGCGCACCCGGGAGGAAAGCCCTGAGATACAGGATAGTCTAGTATCCTAACAGCGAACGCCGAAAGCCAACTCAAAATCGAGGTCGTGCGAAAGGGAACAAGCTCGGTTAGATGCACAAAGGTATGCGTGGGAAGCTAAATACAGAAACGGCGCATGAACCTGACGCATGGTGTAAGGACGGTTCCCTAGTCGTACCTCCTTTGTTTAGGAACCGTAATGAAACAATGCGATCAGAATTTATTCTCTAATAGTCTTTTTAACTCCGTAACTGCTTCGCCGTGCTCGTTCCAAGCCGCTTTCATTTGTGATTGAAGATCTTGAGCATTCTGGCGCTTTAATTTTCCATCCACACCACGCGCTTTCTCCAGAATTTCACGAGTCTCCCGCTGTAGAGCTTCAACGGTCCCCGTTGGCTGAGCACCGCGTTTCAATGCTTTAAGTCCAGCTTCGCCAGTACGTGCTTCAGTTAACTGGTAACCTACGTTGAGGCGGAGAGAAAGAATGGCAGCATTGTATGGCTGATCTGCGCATATTGGCCAAGCGAACCTAATTACGCATTTTATTAGTATCCATGTACCTATCACTGACTCTTGATTGACGGCTCACATAGGGACACCTGCCGCTAGAGACTCAACAAAACTATTCTGGCCACAATGGCTTACAAACCAGCCAGTAGCCTAAAGAAATATAGGTTAGAATAATTATAATTACTTTCAATGGTAGTACGTGCCTTATGAGCTAGTATTAACTGTTGGGGTGCCCATTTCGATAGTAATCCAATACCGGATTCTTGGAGTTTTTTCACAAGCTCATCGGGTACGAGTGCATAAGAAGACGCATGCGCAAATATCTATAATACAGATGCCAATAAATAAGCAGAGTGACGCAATAAAAGTCTGATATTGGAACTTACGAAAGGCACATTTTGCTCGATTAACACATCAACGAAACCCCATATGTGCCGAGAGTCATTTGGCCAGAAAAAACTGCCGAAAGAGATCTTGAAGAACAATGTCAATAAATGAATAATTAAACAAGAGCTCCTTTGTAGAAATTTCAGACTGACATATATCAATGAATTCTCCCCATGTTCTTGTAAGACCTTCTCGAGGAACGCCTCGATCTCAGGTCCTTTATCCGAAGCCGCCTTTTCATTTTCCTTGGATGCCGTTTCTAATACCTTGCTTCCATCGTCAATAAGAAGTAAAGGTCCGATGACATAGGTCTCCTTTCCGAGGCTCTTTTGCCATTTTCTCCAGGTATCCAACGCTTCAGCTTCCAGGGCACTGCTGTTGGGGAAGATGACACCGTCTGCGGCACGGACAAAGCTGCATTACAAGTAAATTAGGCACCAAACCTCAAGTTTATCGCTTATCCTTACTTATAACCGATCTTGGTGAAGCGACTATGGACACCATCCGTAGCTGGATTTTTCTGGATTTTTGGTGAGTATTATTTATTCCTTGCGAATGAAACAAAGCTCTCACCTGTTGCGGACTCAACTCAAAATCGTACACAGGAGGTAATCCTGCAATTTCCAATATATCACCTTCTTCAGGAAGACATAACTGATAAAACCATTTACTAGCAGGTTGAAAAAACACATCTGCAAACAAATTTTAAACACTGACATAATTCTCAATTTCTTGCACCGATTTTCCAGTCTTATCGGCTTCAAAAATTGCTTTGGCTCCGATGTCGCCCGCTGAACCGAGCTCTTCAGGACCAAACATGCGCAAGGCCGCAGAAGTATTGCCTGGACTCCATCCGAGGATAGTAACGGTATTGTCAATCGCTCGAATACCGCTTACGACATCCAAAAGTGCCTGAGTAACGGAGAAACAAGGCGTTAGTTAATATTACTTGAAGTAGAGTCAATCGAACATACATCTGATATAACGAGCGTGGGTTTTGGCCACGATTCGAAAGTCTTCCTTGACGTGAGACAGGTGACACGTTCCTCTCGATACAGCGATGGGTAGAAATTTACACAAGCTCCCGCTGTGCCGAAAATTAGTTCGAATGGGTTGGGATTTTTAGGCTGGACGCTTATAATTCTGTATAAGGCCGTGTTAGCATAGTGGTCTGCTGACTACCCCAAGTCAATTACATACCGAATATTATTCTTGGATTCATCTCCTGCCACAAAGTATCTGGCAAGTTCAATCTTGGTTTGGTCGATGATGTTACCGGAAGAAAATATAGTGATGCCAATGTCGGACCTTTGTTGGACGATTCTGCATGCGAAGGCAACGAGACTCCGAACATGGCCTAAAAATGTAAAAAGAAAACATCAGTTGAGGTGGAACATAACAATTCAATGGCAACATACCCCAACTGGAAACAGAAAAGATAACTATGTGTCCGTTGAGAGCCATAACGAGTCACGGTGTCACCGTCTCTTAGCTAATTTGGAGAAAGGGTGACAAGAAGACAAGAACAAAATCCCGCTCTATATAAATGTTTCATATTTTATAGGGAAAGCCTTGCGTTTTCAGTCAGCACGCAGATCTGTTGCAATGGGTTGGGCGCTGCCAGTGTCCAGGCCTATGATGTACGTGCGGTTCTCGCTAGACGTCAACCGTCCATTCAACCGCAGTCCCCGATTGCGGGTTACCTGGTGGAGCCCGCGTAATTTTCTGTGTACTAAGATGTTATTAGCAAAAGTTCTATTTATGTTTATATCGAAGAAGCTTGGAGACCGGCCGTCGTCGTTTCACAACCGATACGAAAGGGTCGTAGATTTTATCTTATTTTGACTGCCGAAAGCATATCTTTACCTTTATTTGCGAGATATTTATCTCGCGCACCATCTTGAAATAGTCCCAGTTTACTCCCAATCGAAGGAACAATTAATCCTTCCCCCCAGCTGCTTCAACCTAGCCAAACCTCAGGAACTAATTATTCGTCAGCCCTTGCAATTAGGCTCGCATATTCTCTTGGCTGGTTCATGGGAAACACTAGAGCTTCGAGAAATCTCGGCAGAAGGAACATCTATGCCTCTATCTGCTAGACATATTCTGTCTGCCGAAGTCTTTGTACGTAAGAATTCTAGGCGGTTCCCGACGCTTCTTCGTTTTCGGGATCCAAACAATGCACACCAGGAAACCTAGCAAATGCTATATAGGCTATATAGCAAATATAGAGCCCATAACTTCTGTAATTTATGTACACTATGATAGTCTCCATAACTTCTCTGGAAGCCGCCTAATTTTATCCTACCATAGAAGCCGGGGGTTCTAGAAAGGGCTATGACAGAGACTGTGGAGAGGAAATAGTTTTGATAAGGCAGGCTAGTGCCAGGGACTTTATTATTACTTATTTTTCTTTATTCATTGCTCAGAAGTAGCTTTAAAAGTGAGATATATTAACTATCTGCTGGTAGTACACAGTACGTCTTGATTGCATGATCGACATTTATTTACATCCAGATACATTTAAACCAAGCCCAACCAGCTCAAAATGGATACTTGTGAGGAAACCAAGCCAATGTCAGCAGCATTGATGAAGGACACACAGGACTGAGAAGGGGTTAGAATTGTCTGTTCCACATGTGCAGATGTAAAAATGTATGATAGAGGAGATTGACGGCTTTGTCCATATCTAGTAGGGAAGTTCAAGTGATCAGGTCAAGTATCCCAGACAAGCAGAAGGGACGTACCGGATGGCCATGTCGTGATTGCTGGTGTTTGACAGTGTTCGTACTTAGGACTGGAATGGAATATAAACATGCATGTAATTATTAGTTGGAGTTAATTTCGTTATGCTTTTAGGCCTACTTACCACAAAAAATATGCAAGCCCTTCCCCTCACAGCCCTATTGAAACTCATCAAGAAAGTTGACACAGAATCCGTTTTAGCGCCCGTGCTAGGAGTGATAGGCGGTGGTATGTAGGGCTATGTAGTCTATATACCGACTCCTAGCGACTCCGTACTTACCTATCCTACCTAGTGCTACCTAACACTATGGGGAGTTTAGCGCGCGTGGCACGCTTTGCTGATGCTGTCGGATCCTCACGAAGTCGAATTTACGATCATGCGTTCCAGAGTCAGAGACTCGACTTGACGAAAGCATTGTTGATTGATTTAAAAGATAATATTTTTGAGATGTTAAACGTAGCCAAGTAGAAAAGAACTCAACTTAACGAAGATGACGTTGGGTGGCAGTCGGCAGTCGAAATCTATTGCAAGTCTTGTTGAGCTTCTGGGATTGATTAATTACTGTTCGCTTGCCCGGACATAATTGAAGAGTAGAACTGTCGTAGAGTAAAGGTTTGTTAGAGTAGAAGATGCAAGGAAGGTGGGTGATAGTCTAAGGCGGTAGTGGTACAATGTCAAGTTAGGAGTCGCTTCGCTGATGCTCATAATGGCTCAAAGAGTGGAGTAGCGAAGCTATAGCTGCTCATTATTTCCATAGGAGTTGGCTAGTTGCTGTAGTGCTATGGAAATATTTAGCGCCGTTGCCAGGTTTCCTGATACAGATTCCACGCGAATTTTTCAATGCTATCTAACGGAATTACGGAGCGAATAGACGATTGATGATCGGTTGGCCGACGTTGGAGATCGCCTAATTTAGGCTTCTCTCCAATAAACGAGTGGCGACCCATGATGTTATTATGAATGGAGTTAGTAGTCGATCGTTATGAATCGGCTAAGGCTCGGAATGATCCGCGAGATATACTCACGCTCCACACGTTATCTAACCTGCTGCCATCAAGACCCCAGACTCCAAGCCCGCACCACCAAGGAACAGTATGGGAAGCTAAGGCAAGCCATCCGTACCATTCTTATTAGCATCAAATGTTTATGTACAGGGTATCTGTGAAGTAGCCAAACAAATACATAGCAGACTTCAACTACAATTGTTACTGTTGGAATCCGTGATACTGAGGCTCTTGAGAAGGATGGTGAGCATAAGACCATCTTTTGCTCATATCCCTTTTATACTGAACATTCTGCTAGTGATAATAGGTCTCGGGCAGGTGGTATGGCTACGGAGAATGGGGTTGTGGTTGGTATGAGTGCTGAGATGCACTGTAGGATGATTGCGGGGTATGGGTATGGGGCAGATACGACATATTGAATGAACCTACTACAAGACGTAGTTGGTCCTCGCTATTGCGGCTACGGGCCTCGCAGCTACTCAGAGTCGCAGGGCAGGGATTGATGGCGGTGTGGTTAGGAATCAGAGGGCTCGCTCAACACTTGGGAGGATTATTGATGACCCCAACTCCCCTAGTGTGTAATATTTCCTTCATGGCATTGACTTTCATTGCTTATACATCCATCTATCAGTGACTTCTGTGCGACGTCCCAGCACCAGATACTCTTCCGGCTCCTCCTCCTCCTCCTCCTGCAGCACTTGGAGCATGCCCTCTCCAACCCGCCTGATCAACAGAATCTGCTCTCAACGCAGGCAGAATACTGTAGCAGGCCCTTCTTCAGCAGGTGGAAGTGGTCTGCTGGCTCCAAGACTGGACCTTATAAGATTTGTGAAGACTGTGGTTTTGCTATCCCCTCCAGTCAGCTTGCTGACCATGTTTGTCAGTAGACTTTCTACATTCATAGCTACTCTGTCCACTCATCTTGACTCACCTATACCCATATACCTGCTATGACACACATGATTCTTCATGGACTTCATTGTTCTAACATCTATATTTTCTTTTAATCGATTTTTAATGTATTATATTCAGATTTTACAATATCTACTCATAGATTGTGTCTTTTTGACTTCACCTCCGCTCCCTTCGACGCCTTGAGTGGTGAGGGGACGCAAGTGCAAGGGGTACAAGGGCGCACAGTATTTTTGGTGCGCAGCGGTGGTATCGATAAGATAAAGCGAGCCAAATACCCGGACACCGTAGCCGATTCATAACAATCGACACTACACTGCTCTGGGCATCTAGCCAACTCGTAACGATCAACTGCAAACTCCCACAATCGCTTCCGACTATAATTATAACATTCTCGGCTGCACTATCCATTTTTTCATCACTGTAGGTCACCAGTAATGAATAAGGAGTGGTTCCTTTTCCGGGAATGGCATGATCCATTTTGACATGAGCACCTTTGAATACCGCTCTTTGAGAAATGGTAACCCCGGAAAAATGAAATCATTGAATTTTGGTGGTCTACACCAATACAGAATGGATTGTCCATGATTCGAGAGGGTTGATGTTTAATGTGCAACTTTATAAGCTGTTGGATCTCTTCATCTTCTACATGTTCATACAAGGTTAGTAATAAAAGGATGTGTAGTTGTGGACAGATAGAGACCTCTTGAGTGGTGCCAGTGAATAATGAGGTAAAGCCAAAAGGAAGGCCACAACTATATATGTCATCAGGAAACTTGGTAAAAACCAGTGCCCAATGGCTCAGTAATGAATTTTGGTTATTCTTATGGAACAACACAGGGATATCCTATTTATTTTTTTGAGATCCTGGTTCATATGTTCTGTTACCCTCTCATGATAAATAACTGGGGCCACCTATACAGTCTGCATTGAGATAATGTCTGTACAAATTTTGTTAGGGAAATGTACATAAACTATAATCAGCTATAGATGACTCTACTATCAATCCTAGTTTATGTACATTTCCCTAGCAAAATTTGCATGGGCAATATCTCAATGCAGACTCTATAGGCGGCCCCAGGTGTCTGTCATGAGAGGATTATAGATCATATAAACCAGGTTCTCAATAAAAAGTTAAGATATCCCTGTGTGGTTCTAAAGGAATAACCAAAATTCGTTACTGAGCCGTTGGGCGCCGGTTTTACCAAGTTTCCTGATGGTGGAGGGTACATAAAGTTCCGAAATTGAGAAAGAGGTTGTGCAGGGATTGAAGAGATATAGGTTCAAAATTGGCAGTCTCTAGTTGTAAAGCCTAGATATTTGGCCAAAGTAATTGTGGAAACTGAACGCTATCATCAGTACCTGTTACATTGTCTCTCCATCTTGCTGCTGCAAATGTAGCATACGTAACCGCAGGGATATCCAACTGTTAAAGAACAAAGATGATGTTATCATCATCTCCCGATATAGCTAACGTATCCAAACGTTCAAATTTAGGGCGGTACAGTGGAGCTTCCATCGCGAGTAAATCATTTCCACAGCCTAATGATAGGGTAATAATATTAGGTGCTAATTCGACGAGCTGCAACCAATCATGAATCGAAAGGGCGGCAGCCACAAGTCCATTCATCTTCGAGGCAAGAAGGTATTCTCTGCGCATACTATAATTCCCGAGATACATTTGTTGCAGCTGTGGAATGGCCAACCTCGTGAAGGAAATATCCCCAGGAGCATCAGTTGCAAGTTTCAGGGTTCACAATGTGGAGTAAACGACCTTCCGATTCTCGTTGAGAAGGGCGTTCATCCAGCGGATGGGATTAACCCTACTATTTGAATAGAGTGGGTTCTTTTTGGACGTGGCACGTTGATCTTCGTAATTGCTTCAATCGTGTATTACGTAGATTGATAATTTCGCAGAGATCCCTGTGAATTCCAACCGGAATGACCGCCATCCACAAGATAGATATTAACGGGAATTTACCACGCGTTTGGATCATCATACAGCAAGCACTTCTAACAACGGCATACCAAGGTCAATCGCTGTCAAACCTGATACGTCTCTCGAACATCCGCCAGGCTAACAGACGAGATCCATGAGCTATAAACTTTCCTAATAGCTAAGGCGAGAATAATTTGCAAGTTTTCGTCCGAGATTCGGCGCATGGTAGTGCTGAGTAACTGGTAAAGTTCAGCTCGAAGAGAAGACATTCGTGATTCAACTTTGTGGAGTTGTTATGTACTTTCAGTAATATGTACCTGTATTGTCCAAGGTTCCGATACTGAAGGAGCGGAGTCGTTATCGCATGATACGACACTGTCCAGGATCAACCTTTCTGCAATTGGAGTTAGTAATTAGCTCAAGATGGCTTCGCGGAAGACAGGAAGATATACTAGGACGTTTCATAACACAAATATGGACTATTTCGAGGCAGCTTGCTTAAGAGCTCGAATCAGCGTGGTGGTCGGCGTTGATGGGAGGAGGAGGAGGAGGAGGAGGAGGAAATGCCGACATGGGTCCCATGCTTGGTTGCTGCCCAGTGTGATACGTACGTAAGCAGGGTTCGTCCCACGTCTACCTTGCCTTCGCTCACAGCGCACCGCAGCCACATGCTACCTAGACGGGTCACGTATCCCTCTGTATTATAGAGACAACCCTCGCGCCTATCGTACCATGCGGAAAGTATAGTTTAGTTGAGCATAGAGTAGAGGAGGTAAGGCTCTACAGGATAATACCCGATTGGTCGCTTAGGAGCCGCGAATATAGTGTTACCGTTAGTCCCAAATAGTTCCAATGGTCCGCGTTTTTACAGGCTTTTCGGGAACCCTAGCGGAAGGTAAAGGATGTCAGTAATTTTGTATATCCTAGAACATTATATTCATATGTTTGTGAAAGGAGACTCAAAGGAAGGGCTTATGGAACACGGACCGTTCGGGACTAAATGGGACTAACGGCAACACTACACGAATAGCTGTCTTGTGTTATCCCGGCCTGCCAAGGGACTAAAACACACAGAAACATGGAGGGCACGGCGGCCATCGCACGCAAACCACAACACGGTGAGGTAAATGTGACTATACTAGTATAAAGTTGATCATGCAACATGTAGCAGCGGGTTCAGCCATGGGGTAGAAGATGGCAATACCTAAGAGTATCGTCATCGCGCGAGGTCGTCCGTTGCCGTCCGCGTCCCGAAGTGTCCGGTAGGTCCCAGGTTTTGTAGGTGCATCCATCGGTTGATTGTCAGGATGATTCAAAATGTTCCATCAATTGAGCTGTCATTGTTCGACGGTAAAAAGTTACCGAGCAACGACGTGAGATTCTGCGTCGAAGACATAAGCTTGAGAATCGAACCGTTCGGGATAAACATACCTAAGGACCTGAGATAGATTCCTAATCTCCGACTCTATGACTGATCTTGCCTCATTGAACCAAAGCTTTAGTTATCGATGTCTTCCAGGACCTTAGGTTCCCTCTGACATTCTTGTCTAGTCGAGCAAGAAATTGTACTCTAAAAATGTGAGGACGTCAGAACCTGAAAGAGGATGGAGAATGTGTAGTCATCTAAATCAACTTGCAGTAGGATGTGGACATTGTCAGGCAGGAGTAATGGAACATTGGATGTTGGTGAGCGGAAGGTGTGGATTATTTAGGAGAGGAGTCGGACAATTAGAATAAAAGAAAGGATGTATTCAGGGGCAGGTGTAGCTGTACTTTATTTTGTAGGACCTGTAGTAGTTGCATCAATGACAAGTCTTGAAGACTCTGAAGGCAGGATATACAGGCCTCATTTACAGCAAAGTTCCTTACAACGCGATACGCATATTTCCTTTGACAATTCCTACCGCCAAACCTCTACCTCACCACGGGAAGGAAAGATAACGCCGACAACCTTGCTGCTGAAATCAAACACATTTCCGTCATGATAAACCATAATATCCGCACTTCCGGAAGGGATAGAAACTCCAAGTAACTGCTCAACGTTGGTGGTTATAAGGGCAAGGGCTTTGAAGGTCGATGTATTAGAACTTTTGAGTGCGACCTGAAATTATGAGGTTTAATGGACGCGTAAATAAAGAGACGCACCCAACCAGCATCAAACCTTGCATTTCTAGCTGAAGTAGCTGATAGAACCCCGATCGCGACACTCACACCGTGTTCCATAGGATCGTTACAGAATTCTTCTCCGTCAAAGTCAAAAGTAGTCCTGGAATACTTTACGTTGTAATTCATTAAGTACACTTCGACCACATGAAAGAATAAAGAACCTACATTCTTCTCCGTTCTCATTCTCGGAATGGCCCTACGAAAACGAGAATAACCCCGATATCCGCTTCGGCCAACTCATCTGCAAGTAGATGCGCCTCAGTTCCTCCTGCAATAGTAACCTTGATAAGGAAACCAGCATCATGCACTTGGCGTTTCACTCGGACGAGACTTGCTATGATGTCGGCATTAGCAAAAATAATAGCAAGGTAAAAAGGCAATAGTCATCATACTGAGATAGCCCGCGAAAAAGCGCACCAGAGTGCATGTTCCAAGACGTCCGCGGAAGTTCCTTCAGGTGATAAAACCGTCATCTCTTCTAACTGTCTGGATACTTTATCGATATACTCGGCCGCGCCCGAAAGGTGTATAACCTTGGCACACGTAGCATGAAGCTCCAAATAATCACGTTTTGGGACAGGGAGATTGATCAGGTCCTCGGTCCTAAAAATCACATATTCGGGCAAAATGTTGAACCATCTGGATTTGAATGTTCCAAGTTTATATTTATTAGGTTCTGTCTGATGGTTATTGAATAATACGTTGAACAAGCAAATGGTAAAGACCGCACCGTTGGACTGAACCAAATGTCCAGACGGTTAAATGCGGTATGAACATTGCTCCCCATGGTAATAACATTTTCTAAGCGATGAATGTTGGCACCCTTAAGCTCTGTGGGCAGCTGTTGGTAACCGAAGCGGTGCAGAATGGCCCATACAGAGCTGGCATATTCCTCCTATATAGATTATGGAATGTCAGACAGAGAACACTTGCGCAAAAGCTGGCCTACTTTGTTTGATCCCTTTTCCAAATCCCAGTTGGTCGATTCCGGAATGATATGGGCACAATGTGTAAAACACACTCGTAGCCCACCACGTTCAACCTCTTCACTTATTTCTGGAAACTTGTCGGCAGAAGGGTCGTCAATGTCCTTCGTAATGGCGCACCGAAATCGGTCCCGCAATAGAGCCTAAAATGAGGAATAAAACTGAGGGACACGCACAAAACAATGAACAAACTCGCCTGTTCTTTTGCAGTGGCGTGACTGCGAGGAGCCTCCTCCAATATCCCCTTAATCATGTCTGCTAACGTATCAAAAGATGGTCGAGATGGATGATTGGAAGGAATCGGTGTTCTTCCTTTATTCACTCTAACTGAAATAGCTCAATTTGGGAATGTGGCAAAGTAGAGGGGTGAATAAACATACAAGCTCTGATAAAGCACTTATAGTATTTCTCCCCCAGATCAAATAGTTTCACGTCATTCTTGCATGAAACCACCTCAGATACGATTGTCTTAGCTGCCTCTTCGTTGGGTGCATGATGGAGAAGGTAGCCCAAGATTCGGCAGTTTATCATTGAGCGTCCAATATTAACTTTATGATCTATTTTCTTTTGGAGGGACGTTTCAAGATCCAAGCACATCTGATAAGCGCTGACCATTTGGGCTATCTCCTGGGACCTCGGTGGGAGCTGGGAGGGAAGCCTGCTCATGTCGCTAGCGATGGTGGTGTTAGTGAGGGAAGTGGTCCAGGCGCCTACCCCGGGCCATTATTGTGACAACCGTCACAGGTTTCGAACTGCGAGCGCCTACCTTGGCCGTCCTCCAAAACCGATCTTGATTAAGACGGACTTTTATACCCTAATATAGTTAATCATTCATTAGCTCATATCGCCTGTAATTAGCCTCATTTAATGCATTGCCTTTACACACGTATCACAATGGACACACAATAACCATGCAACATCTAAACAAAAATATATTCACATCCAAGAATCCAACCAAAGTAAAGCAAACATTACAGCGCAACCAAATCGCCCTTACACGCATGACACCAAAGGCATGGCTCTCATCGAGGCTGAACGTGTCCAGTTGCTTCTTCACATGCGATATGATACTCATTCATCTCTGTAATACTCCTTGGCAGCCGACTCCTCCCCGTCACCAACAACCTCGGCGAGTTCGTCGACATCGCATTCAACGTCGCCGTTCGCTTGCTCTCAATCCGCGCTTTGAGCGTGCTAAGGCTGACCTTTCGTTTGTGCCTCGTTTCCGCAGACAGATTAGCTTCGTAGACAGGCCGTGGAGCGAGGACACGTCGTAGAGGACGAGCACCAGTAGCTGATGAGGAATGACGACGATCAAAGTCTGGACGCGACGGCGATGAAAGCCGACGACGCTGAGCCAGGTCGCCTTCGAGCGCGGTGATGCGGTGTTGGAGGATATGCGAGAAGTCCGGAGCATCGAAGAGGCTGGACTTGAGCTCGCGGATGCGGGAGTGCGGGGTGGAGAGATCCAAGGCGTGTTGATGCCGGAGATTGGAGAGGAGTTCATCGTTGAGGTTGAGGCTTGCTTGGGTCCCATGGCGTGATGTCAGAGAGGACTGTGCTTGAAATCCTTTGTTCTCTCGGAGTCACGCAATCTCATCTTCCCAAAGCGCAAGCTAATCTCATAGTGCCTCCATCTCCGTTTGCGATCTCTGCAACATCCCCACAGCCTCCCTCGCCACCTCTGCATGGGCACCCTGCGTCTCGTTCATACTCTCCCCTAACACCCTCATGTCCTCCCGTGCTTCCTCTCCCTAGCCTCCATCTCACATGTGAGCATCTCCACCTCCTCATTACGCTTCTCAACCTTTCTCTCCTTCCTCGCAACCTCGTCCTTCCTCCGAGTCTCCCCCTCCAACGACCTAATCTTCTTCTCCGTCCCTCCCGATATCCTTTCCTCCTCCGCACTCTTATTACTCAACGCCACCACCTTCCCCACCTCCTCCAGCTGCCCAAGTAGCCCCGAATTCTCCACCTGAAGTTCATTCTTAGCCCTCTCAAGGTCATTCGCGCGACGTTGTGATGCTGCCTCTGCATTCCTCGCTTCATTAAGTTGTCGTGTGTACGATGCGAGGTCAGATGAGAGTTGAGATAGTTGAGTTTGTAGGGCGGTGATAGTGCTATGGGAGGGTTCGAGTTGGGACTCGAGTCTTGAGCGGGCGGACTCAGGGGCTGACAATGAGGAGAGGGTCTAGCTGGCGGATTGGAGTTCGGAGACGTGGGAGGTGAGGGAGGTAATTTCTTGTGTTAGGTGCTCGGCGGCGTGGAGGGTACTTTCCTCGGACTTGGGGGTGTTATCCTTCACATACAGATCAGCACTACAATGATGAAGAAAGGAACACACATACATACCAAACTCATCCAAATCAACGCCACTCGGTGGGCCAAATAACGAGCTCATATCCTTATGCTTCGGGGACTCCAGTGAGACGACTTGAGGCGGAGATGGAGGCGGAGACGACACAGAATTCGGCGGCAGCGATAGTATCGATGATGGAGAAGAGGATGTCTCGCCCAGCGCAGGACTCGATGTTCTCGAAACGGGTTGGGAAGAGGCGTAGGTGCGGAGGAGGCGAATGCTGCGGCTTTTGCTTTCCGGAGCTGCAATTAACCGGGTGAACTTATGCATATAATGAATACACGTGACATCATACCAATGCTTTCGGCACCCTCAGCGTCGTCAGCCATCGTCGTCGACGGTAGGTGTTTCACAAATTGGAAATTGCTTCCGTTGAGGCGACTGGTTTGGTGTGATGACTATACTAGTATAAAGCTGATCATATTCGGAGGTATCATAGTGGATGGCAACACGCAGCAGCACATTCAGCCAAAGATGGGAGGGAGATAGGAAACACGCAACAGCGCATTCAGCCTAGAATTACATCCAAATAAGCAACATGGGAGTGAGGTGCGTGGGAGTGTTCAACCGGTGATTGTGCGCGGAGCCAAATCGTTCGTTTCTGGATCGTCTATAATTAGCACCGTCGAATACTATATTGTGGCCAAATCATAACATGTATGAGAACCTATAATAATACATGTTTTATAAGGTTAATTCGGGCCATTCGCTTCAGATTTACTGGAGCTTTTTCCAAAAGTTCATGACATGATATAATTATTATAGATATTTTTTACCGAGATCAATAAATAAGATATACTCTGAAAGATGCACAGTACTTTGTTCTAATAGTCCAAAAATGTCCGTCACAGTTTCATATTCTTGTCTGGGCAGATATCCATGACCTTTCCCAGCTACACGGCTTCCTCCGTACAATGATATAAATCACCATCCCCAAGGTCATCAATGACGACCTGGCTAACGTATTGTGGTATATTCCGAATACGCATCGTCGGAAGGTTCATGGAAGGATTCAAATGTGCCTTGTAGTTATATTTCCTGAGTTGAAGAAAGAAGCGGCAAACTAAAATAGGGAAAATCCTATAGTAGAAAATCAGGTTGGGCGTTATTATCAGAAGATAAGGGGGTTACTAACGCATATTGTATGCCGGATTCAACCACGATAACCCTGATTATTAGTAACTGGGAGTAAGTATTAGCTATATTCATACTATAGTCAGCCTCAGAGATGGTGACTGCGTACTGTGGTATAGTTGGTGTCAAACTAAATATGAGATAAATTGACGACTTGTTTATTTTACTCATGAGCTTACTCACGTAGTTATCCACGGTATCTATGATAATCCATAGGCATATGATACTCCATAGGCATATAATACTGGGGAGGGTATTTGACAGTACCTCAGTTAATTGACCGTGAGACTGGCATACTAGTAACGTACAGGAAACGGATAACACCTGAGATTAATACAGAGAGCAGCGTATTAATTACTACATAGCTGATATATATGAATCAGAGGCATACCTTGCTGAGTAACTAGATGAATAAGTGAGTGACGAGGGACTAGGAATGGTTTCAACGAGTTTCGCAGCTTTAGGGCGTAATATGAAATGACTGCAAAAACAAAGACCTCAAGTACAATAGTTAGGGCCGTGGTGGCTTCCACTTGGGAAAGGAAAAATAAAGATGAGGACATGAACAATATTATTTGACGATAAGCCACACACCTCTATTGTTACAAACGATAAATTCCCTGAGTGATAGATCTCTAAGGGTCAACCGTTACTCACAATCCATTCGATTCTGGATAATCTACATTGCAGTTCCATAACGCGAGTTGACTCTGGAACATATTGGTTAAAAGTTACGAATGGAGCATAGAATTACTCACTGAAGATACGCATATTAGAAGAATATAGAGTACCAAGGAAACTCCCATAACTAATTTGTTCCCACCGCTGACTGCATATGCTCGGCCACATGCAATTCCTGTAGATTGATTCCCGTTTAATCCATCATTACCAGTAAATAGATCGTAGACTTACCAAAAATACCAATTGAAGAAAGGACAAAACAAACCGAGGCGACGAGCTGCGTGACATCACAAACGCTGTAATATTCCAAGAGAATTGGTCAGAATCAGTCCCATTGGCACCACTTCAGCCATACAGACATACTGGCGTTGGTAAGATTATTGTATAATAGCCTCTAAGAGAATTGCTTACCCTAACAAATGTAGAAAAATCTCCAGTAAAATACATCAAGATCAACAACAAACTAGGGTAACGGGCAGCGAGATAAAGGACCTCTCCGAGTCCGATCCTTTTACTCCAAACGAAAGTGATCTCATCTCCCATTGTCAAGAGGCTATCGTAAAGGATTATAGCTATAAATTTAGTTAGTTTCTAAATATATGCAAGGATAAGAATAATCGCTTCAAGTCACTACCTAGCGCAGCCATGTCCCCGTATGCGAGAGCTTGACTGAGGTATTCTTCAGTAGTGTGAATGTGGATGGGGTTAGATTCTTCATACTCAGCTTGGAATTTCTGAAAATTATTCATGTTGTATGTATAGTTGATCTAGCGTTCGGACAAAGAGGGCGATGGGGCTACGGTAGAAGGATTCTGCTGGATTATATAGGGAGATGGGAACTCGAAAGGGACCTATTTCCTACTCCAGCCTGAGGTCTTTTCTAGAAATCTCCTTCGCTACACATAGTTGAAAATTTGGCACTGCATGGCTGTGAGATCACGAAGCGAATGTCTGATATAGTCAAGCAAGTGTATGTCGGATTTAGGTTTTGGCACCTTGGCACCTTGGATAATGAATTATCGACTTCTTTTTCGAAGATGAGAGTGCTTATGGGAGTGCTTGAGAAGTTGATCTGGCAACACTTCAGCTCTCAGGCTGTGAGCAACTGAACTCCATATTACTTGTATTCAAGTCCGGCGACAGTATCAATGTGGCCAACCAGCTCTACAGTCCAACCCCACTACTTTGGCGACCGCAAGCCTGGGGACGGTTGTGGACATCTTCTCACGAGGAAGAGAAGGTCGGACTTCGTGTCACTCAAGTAAGAATTATACCTTCTCAAGAATACCGCTAGGCTTCGAGGAAAACGCTACTCACTGCATGTCTTCCACGGTAACCATCTTCAAACCCAAGTCTGATATCACTATTTGTTGAAACCCACTTCGTGTTAGGTATGCAAGAGAAGCGTCAAAAAAATACAATGTGCAGTTCCTCAGTGTTAGATATGATATGTAAGAGAAGCATCAAAGTAATACAATGGGCACTTTCGAACACTTGAAATTACGTTACACAGGGTTCTTGCCTTTCCTTCCAGGTATTAGTGATCATCAACGAGCATCAGGAATCAGGAAAGACCGAAATGATAACCTCATCAGACTTCCAATCGCTTAAACATCCCCCCTAAGGGCATATTAAAGCCGGACAAACTGATGACATGCTGCTTAGGAGGGAAATGTTTATTAGAGGTACTTCTCTGAATTCGCCAGAGGTTACCAGTACAGCCTATCTGAGATCGTATCAAGGTGTACAGAAGGCCTTTCAACCCGATAGCAAATTTAGATCCTTCATAGTCTAATGTTAGCTTTCGTTGAACAGGCAGTATACTATTAGAAGGGCTCGCATTGAACCCTTCAGATAAAGTGGTATACCTATAGAGTTGCCATCAGATGACGGAAAATCACCGGTTGAGCTCGATTACAGCACGTATTAGCTTTCCTCTCTAGGTTCTTCAATTGAGCTCCACTTCTTAGAATGACCACTGCGGCACCATTGGTGTCACAGTTACTACTTAGCCATAGCATGAAGGCTACCTATGAACGTTTCATTCGTCGCTTATGTGACCCCAGGCAAATCCAATTGGAGAAAATCCTGTGCATAAATAGCGAGATCAGTTTTCATTCTGCTTCCTGGAGCTACTTAGATTTATCGCTTATTTATTTAAAGTGGTTTCCAGGAAAAGGTCGTCCAAAAAATATTCCAACGGAGTCCCCTATGTACAAATGATCGAGATGATGAGATGATGATCATGTAGATGGATCACATCGGAAGTACATTGACGCTGGCAAGGAATATAAGAAATACTTTCTAACAGCTAAGCTGAGGAGCGAGTCTAGCAGAGCCCTGATTCGCAGATTGGACCTGGAGTCTCTATACGACACGATTCTGTACAGCAGGAAAGAATATCTAAAGGGATATGCAAGCGCCAAAAAGCAGAATACCACAGCATAGATCATGATTTGCAAGTTACAGGAAAGTACCGACTGCACGCAGTGAATATGAACCAGTATTCTGTTGTCGTTTTGCAAATGGATTCGGCACCTCAAAACCTAAGTCTCAGGCTTGAAGGAGGAAGATGCAGTATAATAATAAAGCAAGAAATTCGCAGAGGAAGGTAGGACCTAGTCTGAAATGATATAGAGCTTTCAAAGGTATTTACTTAACAGTTGTCTGTTTGTCTGAGAAATGACGATCACGGGATAATATATATATCTCATCGCACATCTTCAAGAACCAAAAAAAAAAAAAGACTCATGATCAAATAAATATTACTATGACCGACGATGGCAGGACTTGAACCTACGCCCTCGAAGAGAAATTGATTTCTAGTCAATCTCCGTAACCACTTGGCTACATCGTCTCCCTTGATTAGCAACAAACACGCCGTCGGGTTCTGGAGGAGTATTATGAGGAAGCACTGATACTAACTGAGAACCCGAGGACGATCGACCTATTCGAAGACGATATGCCACAATGTAGAGATGCGGATTATCTCAAGGAGACTGAGAGATGATTTTTTCTGAGCTTCCTTCAATGGCCAGCTAATGAAGTCAAGTCTGAATCGGAGCTGGAGCCAAGGTGAATTATTACCAGTACTAGCTCGAGCCACCGGCCCCATGGTTCGAAGATAGATCCTGAACCAGATGACACAGTGTCATAATATTTCCTAAACAGTGGGGAATATATCAAGGATAGTGGAAGATGTATTAATTTGATAGCAAAATTTACAGTAATGTAATCAGCACCATCGAGTTATCGCAAACCACGGTTATGTATATAAGGACGGTTTAATTCTATCTAACCCAGAATATACAGAATGTGTTTGTGAAAAACCTCGGAGAAAGAGACCTCTGTTCCCATGTCAGAAACTGGCATATATGATTCATGCCTCGTGCAATCGGGAGACCATACACCGTAACATTCAAGCTGTCTGCAGACTTATGAGCTTAATATGGTAATGTCGTGGAGTTTATCCCACCACTCATCATGAATCATGGATCTAGGGCTTGGCGACTATTAGTACGTACTTGCTTCGCAAGACTAGGGTTTTTTCTGTTTTTTTTTTACAATTGGTACAGTGGAAACACTGGAAGCAATGAGGGATTTTTACCCAAGGAAAACATGATGAAAACATTAGAAGTCAACCCCATTTTCCCAGGGTTTTTCCAAAAACACTGACAGAAACCCTGATTTATTAAGGTTTTCCTGCAATGTACAAAAAAATACTGTGGAAATGGGGTGCATTTCTAAAGTTTTTATCTGCCGAAAACATCTCAATGCTTCCTGTGAAAGCTTTAATGCGAGCAATGTGTCAGGGATACAGTCTGATTAGTGAGAGACAGGTAAAAATTGTTCGAAGTACGTATGAAAGGTTGTAACTGGAATAATACCACTAAAGAAAGGAAGAGACTACTGCCAACTCCAAGTGTATGGACGCTCGCCTAGCTGTGGACATCTTAATCATGGCCTATCAAAAATTGCAGATTGCAATCTTCTGAAGGCAATATGAAATATCTGCAACGATTAAGCGTCCATATAGTGATGTTCGACCATTTAGAAATATATTCAGAAGAGGGTCGTATTTTTGGGGAGGACATTCAAGGGACGAGGAAGGAATCCACTGGCAGAAAAATAACAGAATTGAAACTACAGGAATAAATATCGTGAAATACAGCATCATAAAAGTTATATATAAGTACTCACAAGGGAGATACCCGTTGAGCCATAATTCAGGTTGTTAGACGCCTCAGGCTGAACCACCATGAAGAAGGATGAGAAGGTATGTTACATTTACACCATATCTAAGACGTTGACAATGCTTCAGGCTCTTAAATGTAAAAATGAGGCAAGGGAGAGAGCGAGAAGACGAAGATGTCTCAGTACGAGTATTCCTGTTATTTTCCTGTAAGCGAGAGAGTGCAGTGGCTTATTCGCAGGAGGGGCGGCAGAGGACGTCTGCTTCGTCTACATTTCAACGGCAAAGGATTATTTTGTAGATTTCACGAAAACGTTTTCATTGAAGTGAAATAAACGAGAGATCAAGGACAAAATTAACCGGTAATAGAGAAGGTGTTCTGCGATAAGCGGATTGCCCAGACGAAAATGAGGAAACTGACTCAAGGGACTGACATGTCGTAGTAGTCGAAGTTTCCTCATGCAGATGCAGACAGAGGTGCAGCATGTGGAGCTTCCATATACATGAATATGTATTGCAGCCGTTGCACGCGGTATCCTAAGCTCCGCATGAGGAGGACAGAGAGATTGGATAAGGGTTCAAGATTGGATTGGATAGTAAAAAGAATGAGGGTGCCATATCAATATAAACCGTAGATAGCTTCTGCAACGTTCAACAACAGTTCGACGTAGCGAGATACTTACATCACTGAATGTTCAACGGGTCTAAGAACTTACATCTACATTCGAAAGCTGTACTTGATGCACCTGATTTTCATTCCCAGGAGATACGGAAGCTGGCAATGAGAACTGAAAGTAAAGCAGGTTTCGTGTTAGGAGAAGACTAGAGAAAGAGGCGAGTCATGAAGTTGGTACCGACAAAGGTAATCGCCGGAGCTCAGCGTCTCGGCTATGAATTTCCGAAAGAAAAAATGATAATAAACATCCGACGATGGCAGGATTTGAACCTACGCCCTCAAAGAGGAATTGATTTCGAATCAATCGCCGTAACCACTTGGCTACATCGCCCTGGTTTTAGTCCCTTATTGGAAACCATGTAAGTGTAATACAATTCAACTACTGGACTTTCTGAATCTGAGACTCGAGAACAGATAGAGAGTAGCCTCGCACTTGAAAATGGCGTTGATATTTCCTTCCTAGCTTAGACAGGACGCGATGACTAAGACAAAGGTCGGAAAGGCAGAATAAAGTCGAAGGCGAGGGTTTGGTAGGACATCAAGGTTCTTTGACATTCAAACGCATCATGTACACGGCATATCGGGCTTATCACAAGAAAGGCAAAGGAGATATATTACTGAAGAAATAATCATGAACTTCAAGTTGTGATGCTCATACTGAGAGATTCACCGTTACGAGATGTTACAAGTTGGATTGCGTACGTAATTGACTATCAATGGCATCGATACGTGGGTCTTTCATGTCAATCCAACGGATGAAGCATAGGACAAGGCCAGAAAGCTCACTTGTATTTCTTTAGGACATCTAAGCCCGAGAGAACCTGAGGAATCACAGAACTGAGAAGATATGTTTGAAAACCTGCAAAAATGCTTCGATGATGATAACGCAAAGTCCATCACATTGACACAAAAATTCACAGAGAATTATGTTTACTTAATAAGAGGTATGATACTCCTGTGGGATCCGAAGACGTTGTCCTCTCGATGATAAATGAGCCTCAGTGAGTAATGAGCATAAAACAACATAGACCAATAGAAAATTCCCTTAAATTTGTTATAGGACACAATCACCATATTTGTTTCGTTGTAGCTGGAAGGGTACTAGGACCTCCTTTCTAGCCCGTCGATTTACTATCTAGTGCTATATAGCTTCAAGCTGCTAATCAACGCTAATCATTGCTAGACCTCTCCTCCTTCCTAATTCCGCGCAGAGTACGAAGCAAACGTTTCAACAAGTCACGTGCGGTTCTGTCTGTCTTCAACCTTCTGCATCGAACCACCACTTCCTCATCACCAACATCGAGTATGGCTCTTATACAAGACCCCATCTGCTAGTGTCTTATTCTTTCTTGTGTCTATTCTGCGGAATATTATTTGTAAATCAATCTGTACTGGTGCAAGACCTTTCCTAATCCCCATGTCCATCCTGCATCTTGCACATACATTACAACTCGATTCTACGCTGAGGCTCTATAAATCTCTGGTCTCTCTGTACTCAGTTCTATTCACACAAAGCTTCTACACTGCTTGCATGCACGCATTATGGTGTGCTTTTCTTATCTCATACCTCGCTATTCACCAGGAGTGCTGAAATCTGTTTTGGTGTGTTATTCCACATTTCTCCATGCAGTACAGGTTTGGCTGATCTCAATTAACCATTCCTTTTGCCAGCACTCAATCGGGCTAGAACTACGCGTGCAATATATACTCTAATAGATTTGCTATTTAACAAATGGTTATTACCTACAAGTACACATGTATATGAATATTCAGAAATAAAAACAGTATACGTACTACGCAGACTATGTAAGCTAGCTAGCACTCAGCTAGCCAGCCTTGACAAAGTTGATATGTTGGCAAGGTCTTCGCTAGGCCTGCTAGGGTCACTTTTCTAGTGGTGGTTACGCTAAAAATGCTAGACATGATATGGCCACTATATAGCCTATATAGGGCTACGCAGCCCGTGCCAACTTTCCTGGTGGATGGCCCTCCTTCCTCAGGCTTTCCGACACAAGCACGTACCCAGGATGAGAATGAAATAAGGATAGTTGTTCACTATATGACAGGTTAACTCCCGTAGATTAAATCATGTACTCATGTACTAAACCCACTAGGTTGCTTCGTTTGGCGGTGGGAGTCAATATTTTTTACCACAGCCTCTGAAGTTGGGCTAGAACTGAAGCACACGAAAAGGTCTAACAGATCAGGATATTCTTGATAAATAATTACTGTAATCATGCCGCAATCTCTGGATGATATTTTTCAGCGAGGTTCTAAGTAGTATCTAGCTCCAGGGCTATTAGAGGAATCGGACTATTTTTGAGCTTTGATCTTCCTAGAATAAATAATCCATTGTAACTGTCTCCGGAGGGCTCTTTGTGCTGGCGCCTGGCGAATATAGCAGCATGCACAGTTGCCTCTATGATGGGTTACAATGGAATAATCCTGACACTTCGCTCATTAATGAGCTGAGACACTTAGAGGTCGATTTTCCGGAAGGAACTACTAGACAATGAGAAATGAACAATGACATCGTCAGGTAATGGAATTTCAGTAAGCTTTTAAGCTGAAGCCACCGGCATCCAAAAATTGTCATAATTAAAAGATAGTAGCGTAAACACCGCATAAGCCATCTAATGCTACTAATGAGGTCATAGTACGCTCGTTGCTGGGATCTACATCTGCGCGAGCATCGAGCATTCGTCCTGGAACTATGTGAAAGCCCGTTGTCTATAGGGCTCACTGAGCGGTCACACAAGTTAACAGGACCACTGTGTATATGTCGAGAACGAGGACAGTCTACATGTGTACGGAGTACGGGTTACAGGTTCGGTGCTTATGTAAGTAGTCCAAAAGCGAATATAAGGAAAGCCGGGAACAATTATAATGGTAGCGCGGAAGACTGGTTGACCAGGCTTACACTATGCATCCAATGATTCCATACATTTATTCATCAAAACAGACACACTGGGTTGATCACGGCGTTTTTGGAACAATGGAAAACTTAAATCGAGAAAATGAGCAGAGGGAATAAGACCGTTCCAAGTGGGGAACGTCCGTAAATGATGGAGCGGACTGACTCAATTTTGAATTGATACCATGAGGATATGCCAGAATAGGTAAGTGGATTGAAGGAGGAGTACGGATAAAAAATCAATAGAAGACACTGAGGTCATATACGAAGAAAGAACGGTTATGTCACCGCGATTTGAATATGTTTATAGGGACGCAGACGACACGGAGATGACACTAGCAGAAACCCAACATTAAGAGCATAATTATTCCGAATAGCCCTATAGAGCATTTCGATATTGAAGCTAAAGTTAATGTTGGTATTTGATTGGCATTAAGAACATTGAAGCATGGATTGTTTGCACCAGATGAAAATAAGAGGGAAAGGGGTATATGGATCGGAGCTGCAACGGAGAGCGAAAGCAGGATCTCGGCGTGGCGCCACGATAATTTTTGTCTGCATTTGGTTTGACCCGTCTTAATATTCAAGAGAGGAGTCAAAATGATCCATTAATTATGCTCTAATTATTGGGCATACATACACATACTATAGAGTTTGTGAATCTTTAATAGGCTGTGTAAATTAGTAGAAAAGACCTCAGAGATTAAAGCCGAAGATATTAAGATATAATAGTTATAATTAGATTCTTGCTCAAATTAAAGGGATTAGTATCATTCTTCAATAAAATGCCAGGTTACTGTAAGGAAATAATCATCAGATTTTTCTTTCTTTGATACACCGAGAAATACCAAAGCGTACCAGGGAATGTTCCATCTCTTGTTGGCGCAAATATATCAAATAAGCTTTTGGAGAGATCGATACTCCCAGGACCACGACAAGTAGGGCATTCATCTGCCACAACGCCAACAGCAGTGGCTCCAGTCCTCTCGTCGGTGATCAGGACCTTCTTCCAACAATGAGCACCATTGTGATAATTGCTTGTGTCTATAAAAGGTAAATGTCAAGATATATACTAGAAATGAAGAAATAACAGGACTCACATAAAGCCACAACGTAATCCCAGTCCTGATGAACCTGACCACACGCTCCGGCATGGCCCTTCTGCCAGAAATAGGTGGCACTATGACAAGGATTGAGATCAAGTAAGGTCATCACTTGTTGAAATTCCTTACATGGCATTTCCTTCACCAGGACCATGCCCGGGGCCATAACGATGTTTGCCATTGCCAGAGTGATGATGGTGGTGATGGCCCTCATCAGAATGGTGTTTCCACCCAGGATAATGGGGAACAGGAACAGGGCTTCCCATGACAAGCGAAAAAAGCGTGAGGAGATAGAAGAGTTGTGCAAGCATTGCTCAGAGCTGGATAATAATCTTTAGAGAGAGAGAGAGTAAAGGGGTTGTCATAATTTTCAGGCGCTTGCGGGAAAATCAAAGGGATCGGCATGAATTGGTTTTGCCATAAAGGTTCCATGGTGGCGAGCCTATGAATGTCGGATTTCGAAAGCAAATATGACTAAATTGTGAAATTGGCTCATCATATTTCAAAGATTTACTCTGACAATATTTATGATACATCCGCTTTCAGGAGTTGATGGTGTTCATGGTATTGAATCAATAATGAGCGGTTCCTTTTCCGGAAATGTGCCTATAATTTAAGCACCGATATAAGTAGCGAAACCTTGGAATTCGAAGGTGTCTAAAATGCGATTCTTTAGGCCAGCCAGATAGATGCAGATGTAGCCTAAATTTACGTACCACTGGGGATGGCATCGGCAGCCAAATAAGAACCGAAGGCATACTCTTGAACGATAGCGGCCTTTCCTGAGCCTCCAGCGAGGGAAAGAACTTCCACGGAGCGGCTGCCGACGGAGAGGACATAAAGGTAGCTATTAGAGACCACTGTAAGTATAATGATGACAATACAACGAATGGACATACTCAGTTGAACCAATGGTAGCAATTTCAGTATCCAAAATGTTGACGCTGAACTAGTATTTCTTGACAATGGAAGACTTGACGGAGCAACGTCCCAGATGGCAATATATCCGGGGGTCCTGGTGGCAACGATTCCCTTAACAGCTACGAGGAGCTTGGTCTTATCCTGGTTGAAGACGACCTGAGAGACAGTGCCGAAGGCACCGGTAGCTGGGTGGTCTGGTTCAATCCGGGAGAGCGGAATTGAACGAGGGTAAGGCCGACAGCACCGTTTTGCGTGAAGGTACTGGGAAATAAGACATCAATGCCGAGTTATCATCGTATTTTCAGGTCATAACTCGCGCGACACTATTGACTTTTCCTCCATTGAGAACATAAATCTTTTCAGTCTTCTAAGAGACGGAAACGGAAACGGGGAATTCACTACCACTGTTGGTAAGTTGACCAGTGAGATGGAGCTTGATGGGGTCAGCAGCATCGATCTCGAAGACGACAACGGTATGGGATCCAGGCTATATAAGTATCAGACTGATTGTGCATATTCGTATTAAATTATTTGGCTCTTACGTTAGTTGTGTACACCTTGTTGCCGTGGACCATGATTACGCCTCCAGTGAAAGTGGCATCAGGTCCATGGGGACCGGAAAGTCAATTTTGAGTAAGAAGAAAAAGATTTAATACTGACTATTGCCACCGACCCAGGTAACTTGATCAAGGGATAACATTCGATTCGCGGCGATTGAGCTACTGACGATGAAATTGCCATATTACTCGTTGGTAAGGACTATATTACTGTGTAAGTGATGAAGGAATAAACCAACGTTATTTGTAAGATTTACAATATGCGGCACCAACGGTCCAGGCTTGAGGAAGTGCGTTAACCGCGACAAGGACAGGGAGAGCAGCAGTAAGAATAGCGAAGAATCTCATAATGCAAAGTGCTAAATTAGTAGAGCTGTGAGGTAAATTTCTGGGGGGATGAGGATATATAGCACTCAAGCAGTTCCTTTTATAGCAAATCTGGGACCCAGCAGCCGTGGCGAATCAGCGTGAGCTATAGAGAGCGGAATATACTTGCATAAGTTGAATCGATGCATGTCACTGGTCAGTGAACCGCCATCCAAGATAATTGGATATGCTAAATTCGTTTGATATTTGAGCGTACTATTGCGTGCTCTTTAGGGATGTCCTGCTCTACCGAAAGACACCTATCAATTTGTCAAACCATTAGGTACGGGAATTAACAAGCTAGCTCACTGCTGGTTCTCAAATCCGCCCTGATCATTGGGTGCTCGCTGAAGCGTTTGACCAAGCTTGTCTTCATTTTCGATGTGTCGATACGAGATACGCAATAAGGGCAACTTCGTGAAAGAACAGTATAAAGCCATCACATACAGTTGATTAATCAAAGTCCGTACCAGAACCGCGACGATGCATTTGAGAGGTAAATATTATACTTGAGGTATGAAATAAAAACTTCTACATTTAGCTTTGCCCATTACCCACGTTTCTTTATTTTCAGATGTCCTAATTTTAGTAAATTCTTATTTGGTTTGAAATAAAATGAAGGCGTTGATGATGGCAATGGTGAGAATGTCCTGAGACGATTGCGATTGCGTGTGCTCCTTGAATGAATGGTATATGGCTACAGAGGTTCAAGCGAGGTTGTTAGAATAGCACACCTGTAATTGGTATCTCGCTACTATTGTGTCTATAAATAAACACGCCCGAGGGAGCGTAAGATTACTCTTTTAGGGGTATCCCGGTTACGTAGTCCCTCTAGTTCCTAGCTACTGATGGCAATATCAGAGTTCATTATACAATCTCAAATATGTACATACTAAATGTCCAACCTCATTCGCTAAGCGAGTTTAAGCCGTGCTGCTATATAGGTATTATGTACTAATTAGCCTTTGATATACCCGATTAGTGAATCGGTATTCGCCTGGCCTTACAAGATTTCCCTAGATCATACTATTACGGAATGTCACGGGTTATCGCTCTATAGGCCGAGAAGGAATAGTTAAAATGACAAATCAATGAATAATGCCCAGCGATTGTCAACGAGAGCCACTGGTAGCCGGCAATAGGGCGGTGCGCCACCTATAGCACAGCTGCACTGACTACAGTACATAATATGATCAAAACGCTTGCCTTTTGGCGCTCTCGCGACGGGCGAATATTTGTCGATTATGGATGGCATATCTCTGTCTATGAAGTCCAATTCGATCAGAATCGAGTGAGTAGTATTTCCAGCCGAGCCACTGTATGTGAAGCTTGTGGGAGCCAAATTGAGTAGATAGTGGGAGGGAAAATTGGAACGATACTGGCATGAGTCCTAGTCCGGTAGGTACAGGTTAGAAAATTTATGAGCATTTTGAATGACAGGAGATAACAAGAAGACCTGAACTGAGTCATGCGCCCATAATTCTGCTTCACCTGTCAGACTTCCTATCACGACCGATAGGTACTGAAGGCCTATTCTTCAAGAGAATACTTGACGGGTGAGACCTTGACCTTTGATGTTATCTTGCCATGTGAAAAATCAGGCTAGAAGCTGACGCAAGGTCAAGGTTCGATGTCAAATATTTAAAATAAGTAGTCTGCTCTGCACCGTAAAAATCTCTTACTATGCCAATAGTCAATAAACTATAAATATTCCTGTTATTCCCTATCTATACACCTTTTAGCTATGTAGCAAATCGTGGATCGCGGTAATTTGTTCTCCCACCGGAGAGGGCCATCAGGAAACCTGTAAGGACACGACGGTTTCGCTATGTAATTATTGATTAGCGAACGGGAATCCGTACCTGCTAGTCTCAAGCTTCAAAACTCTTGTAGGACGGGGATTCTCTGCATAAACCTCGGTTGCAGACTTTTTTGATAAGTCTTTACCGAGGCTCGGTGAGGACAATGCCATATAGAATATACAGTTTTTTTTCCACTGAATTGAGAGTCATCATAGGAACCATACTTCCTTCCTTTATAATTATATCGAAGACTCCTGTCTGGCCTTTGCTGAATAGATCGTACCTGTACACTATTTGCAAGTCTCTCCTGTGCTGTCGTCCAATGCGGACCATCCGTCAATGTATGTCTTCTTCGGAGAAGAATAGCTATTTCCTTGATATCGAAGTTCTGTCTGGTCTTTTGTTGAGTGATCCTTCAAAAATCGCCAGTTTGGGCGAAAGTGCCTGGGTCTGGATGACAGCGACTTGGCTTCTACGCCAAGTATAGACATTTAGCGAGGTTCTGGTGCACTGATGTAAGTCTTCTCCAAGGTAGACAATATCGTAATCTGAGAAAAATATGAAGTTTACTCCAGGGACCGTCATGCCAATTATGATTCATCGGTCTTTTCAGGAATATAAAAGAAGACCCAAGGGTAAGAGTTGACCAGTGTACTAGCCACCCTCAGTTTGTTGACTTTTTAGTTTAGTGACAAAGCTATGGATACCACAAATCCATTCGAGGCAGTCGGGGCGGGATTTCTCGGGACAACGCTCGACTCCGCCTTTTATGGTGAGTCAAGGCTACCATCTCTTCATGCATGATCTAACTGCCTGACCAAGGCGTCCAGGCGACTTTGTTCGTGCTATTTATTGCAATCCATCATTATCAAGGGAAAAAAAATTATAAGAGATTTCTCAACGTCGCGATGGTTGTATTGTTTGTGTTTTGCACAATCTTTTGGGCACTTGACGTTGCACTCGAGTACTATAGTCTCGTAAGCACCGATTAATTCATTATAAAGAATATTCTCTAATAAGCCTCAGACAAATATTCGTCAAGAAGAACAGAACATATTGGCCGCTGCGTTTACCGTTGTCTATGGTCTTATCGATTTTACTACCCAGATAATATTTGTGCGTGGCCCGCTCCCGCTACGATCATGGTTTACCTTACATACAAACAGATATACCGCTGCTGGACAATTTGGCAACGAAAATATATTGTAACCATTGTGCCACTCTTTCTCGCTGTAGTGTCATTTGGTAGGTATCCACTCTAACTTGCTGGCTATGCATAAACTCATACACCATGCCACAGCCTGTGTTTGCACCGTCGCAGGATTGATATTCAATTTCAAGATCAATTTGATTCCAACCATACAAGGTGTCGGAGACACAGGATTCGCTGTATCTCTGGTTGTCGATGTTTATGTGACATCGTTTATCCTAGGAAAGATCAGGAAGATTTCCAAAGAATTCGAGGAACTCAACCTAGATCCGGATCGACCTCACACTATCATAATGGCGATGTTTCTGGAATCTGGACTTGTCATGGTGATTCCTCAATTGATATGGCTCGTGCTATTCATACTGCACAACGTTGGGTACGAGGTCGCTTCAAATCCAATAACGCAGATCTACGTCAGTTGCATCAATGGTTTCTTTCATTTATATTATACTCATATTATTTTTGTTTTTACAGGCAATTACGCCAACGATCTTGATGATTCGGATCGCTCTTGGTGTGGCTTATGACGCTGAAACGATGCTAGGAACGATTATGGTTTCACAGAGCGAGAAACTCGAAACGCAGGAACTAACTGAAGTCGGTATTGAAGGCGAACCTTCGCCCAAAAGCGATGGGAACAAGTCGAATTATACCACGTAAGGTTTAGAAGGTTATCCATTGCTTAGCCATGTAATTTTGCGTTGCATGTACACTACTAATTATGCCGATCCTATCGGCCGGTCTGTCCACAAAGTATGAGCTGGTAAATTGTATGAGAAAAAGTGTAGAATAGAAACTCTAAAGAGACCTAGATATAAATGATAGAAATAAGGTCATGTATGGTAAAAGCTCAAAGTGAATATGTTGGATGAATAAACGGCAGGAAGCTGCTGATTATTTCTGATATTTGCAGTTGCTACGACAATCCTAATACAACAGAAGGGCATTTACACTGGCATGCATGCCGCTTTATATACAGACAACGCTACATTGCACTGAGAAACTCACTTGGGGGTTAGATAAATATTAGGTAGAAAACATCATTGTCCTGAGACGGCCAAACTATCAATACAGAGAGCGCCATGGATTCAGCTGCATATGTTGATGGACAGAATGCGTCTATTGACAAGAAAAAATCTTGGAAAATATAAGCGTGAAGATCAATGGTTGAAGTTGTAAGAGAGAGAGGGGAGAGAGAAAGCGATTAATCGCTCTAGATAAAGGGGCTGGTGACAAAGTCATTTACATGCTGGGCACAAGACGTGAATGTGGTCGCATCGATTTCACCTATAATGTCCCTTATTAATTGCTACACGTGTATGCAATACATAAGAGTGGTAGAGGACTCACGAGACACACAATCAGCTACCCCAAATTTTAAAAACAAATACTCAGATAACCTGTCCATCTGGCACTTTTGTTACCGTTACTATCGCTCCGCCTCAGCCAACCCTCATAGACAGACAAAGGCGAGTTCCGCATGAGTGGAAAATGACAACATAAAGCGATAACAAAACAAAAGATATTGTATGGTGCCAAAATCGACATATGGGCTGGAAAGCAAAGGCTTCTTACCGATAGTGGGAGTCCGACTATCCATGAACGCTCTCGCCAGCGCTGTTTAGCGAGTGATTATATTGATAGTTCCTTCGTCAAAGAAGGTTCTTGCAACACTCTCTATATACCATAGATTCTGGAAACTTTCCTTTGAGCTCCGTTGATAAAAGAAATAAGGCTAGACAAAGAAATGAGAGCCCGGGATTCACGTGGATGATGGTATAAAAAGGTTCAAGCAGCCTCTGTAGTCTCTGTAGCGTATGAAATAGAAGCCAGTCGGTCTAAATCCATCAAACGTTATAAGAAATCTTGTACTATCATCTCCAGGCAGGAATCCTAAATACAAACGACTCCATTTCGAGAAATACAGACTGCTCTACTCTACAATCGATAGATTAAATACCCTTCTTCGGAGTGGACTCGAAGATTTAAATTTCGGGGAGAAAGGGCAATGGAGTCTGAAACTTAGCTTATTTCACTACTCTACCTCATAACTGGAATTATCTCCACCCCAGCGTTAATTGGGCCTTCAAACCCATAGATGCAATATACCCAAGAGGAACTATTCGGCGAGTATGAGGTAGATGGAAATAAAAGGGCGGAAGCGGTTAAGGATGAAAGATAGTGATAGTATGAATCATTGTCAGTATGAACATTCGAAAAGGGACTGAAAGGGACGCGGAAATGATTTCGCATATCTTTGTTATCGATTGCGAAGAAACAAGGTTTTCTGCAGCTCTGGAGTCTGACAGTGAAGTGCGAAAAGGCGATTCCCACTTGTTGCGGATCGAGACTGTAAGCATTTCATCCGACCCCACACCTGGTACAAAAAATATACCTGACACCATTCATCCTACGGCAGTTCCGAGAGGCGGTTCAGATACATTGGCAGAGGAGGGTAGGATGAGTGAGTCTAGAGATCCGAAATAATATGAAGGCCAGACGAGGACAAAGATATTAACTTGAATATCAACTATGGACACACTGGTGAGGAAGACATCCTCCATGAAAGAAAAAAATATCAACAACAAATATCAATAGGGAGACCGCAAAATATTTTTCTGCAAGCCTGCAGGTATTGATAGAGATTGATCGTCTCTGATGAGGACGAATTCTGGACAATTGCGCAGATGAATTGATGTCAATGAAAAATTAAAGACATGGCAGAAGAAACAAGCAAGAAAAAATCGAGAAAATCAATGATGTATACGTCGATGTAGGTCAAAAAGGATATTTATTCTCTGACTAGGAGGCTAGGGCTCTACGTTCCGTTTATACACTTCCACTAGGAAAATATCCTTAAAAGTGAAAAAAAAGTGCATGAAGATACTAGGTACCAGGTCCCTTGGATTTAACATAAGGATATCGGCTTTTTTCTAACCATCGACGGAGTAATTCATACCACGCCTTGCCTTGCCAAAACTTCCAAGCTTCGACAAAATAAGCAATAACGTGAAAGTAACGTGGGGTAGGCGTCTGATGACCTGCTCAGTGGACCAATTTAGTGTATAAGTAGCTGATGAGGAAGATGGAAAGAAAGCGACGAAGTTGGAAACCGTGAGAAGGCGGCACGTAGTAGCTGTACAGCAGGCGCAGCTTGAATACTAGGAAATATTTTATTTCTTAGATAATAGGAACCGTTCTTAAAGAGATCGGAATAACCTTTATGAGTTCCGTTGAGTTTATAACTGTTTCGGCGAATATTTAGAGGCTGTCGGACGGATGCAATGAGGAGATAAAAGACAGGGGCCCGGGTTAACTCAAGTCGTGCTCTCCGATAGCCAAAAGATTTTCTGATATTCAAATGAAAAATAATCAGAAGCCAGTATCCTTCAAAATGTGCCTTTGATATATTACAAGGACCTATGAAGATGCGGTATCAACAGACATGCTATAAGTACTTATTTATTAAATAAGTACCTCCGCCTTTGAATCAAACAAGAAACAAATCCTAGGAAATACTTCACTGATCTAATTCATTAGTTTCTAATGTCAGAGATTGAAGTCAGTATCTAACCTTTTTGAAAGATTGATATATCGAAATATGGTATCATACTATCAATGAGGGCTTGTAATGGAAGACAGCGTTGAAGGAGCCGGCTCAGCACTCGAGAGCCGACACATCCGAGGCCCGAGGGTAGGATAAGCAATCGCTCGAACTCCTCATAAAGTATTAGTATGAGGATAATCCACCTGCGCAAATCGATACCCATAAGTATAGCAGTTCCCGTTACGCCGAAAATTTGTTCGACCTTGAGCTTGAGCGCAAATCTTCGAAAATTCCGCGCGGTCATTTCTCCCACATGATGGCGTCGTTCTCGCACTGTGGCCACATCACCGCCAACTACCGTACCAACTACCCTCATCTCTGCTAGTCCTCCACTCCCTCTTCCAGACTTCGACCTAAATCTTTTTCTCTACTATGTTCAGCCTGCTCCATCTGCATCCCCACCGTCCACCCATTGTGTCAACTGGGTGCCAACACCGCCTCGTCGTCACCATCGTCATCTTCTCGGCATTAAAAGATAATTCTCGGGACGTAATGAGAGAGATAGAAGGTCTAATGATTCTGATAAAAGGTATGCAGTCGTTGGATTGCTATACAAAGCTAAGGTGATGACGCGTCCCAGTAGACCCACACCAGTCTACAACTACAACTCTCCTCCACCGTCTGTATCACCTTATACAATTGTCGATTTATTCTCTTGCTGCCGCCCCTACTTCTCTTATCCTTTTACTGGCTCTCTCCGTTGAGTTCTCCGGGTCCTATCTTTCTGCTGCGCATGGAATTCTCAATCGCCATAACTGTTCATCAAAAACCATACTACGAGCCTTCGAATCCGACCACTATTCCACAGCCATTGCCTACACAGTCTACTGGAGCCGTCTTGCCCCCTTGTTCGTTGCAGGGTTCTTGTATGGCTGGGGGTCGGGATTACCTTTTCAGCGAGCTGCTAAAGGACAAGGTATTTAATTCGAAAAAAATGGATAAAGGATTTGAAGCTAAACGAGGCTTCGAATATATTTGGATTCAAGTTGGTAAAATCGCTGTACACAATTCTGATATGTCGAATTTACTATTGGCTGGTTTCGAAATACTGACTCTAGTTCAGTTCCTACTGAATTATTCTTCAATATATTTCGTGCCGATGGTGGATGGTGACACAACGGTTCTGTCCACAGACTCTGATCCTTCTCCTCTTCCTCCAAGGCATCTGAGGCGAATATCGGAGATTTTTCAAAGTCCAATAAAATGTTATCGTCATTCTAGCAGGATGTAACAATATAATTGGTAGTCCTCACTACCGTAGCCTTCGCGACTGCTTACGAGATCGACTCGGGGGGGCAACTATTCTCCCTCTCAAAATTGGTCCTGTTCTTTATTCAGCCTCCTCAGCCTCAAGGATTTCGTATACGGACGCAGTCACTGCCACGCTATCGAGAGATATCGGCGAAACAAAATTACAGATGTCTCGATGAAGCAGTCTGTCCTTCCTATTACGTTACTGAAACCCTTCAATCACTGCAAACGAAAGGCGAGGATGACGCGGAGTACAGTCTGGAATGCCTTATCCTTGAGAGCCATGCTCAACTACAAAGTTTCGAATAGTGATATTCGTTCTTTGAAGAGACTAGATAGCAATAACTCCAGAGTCAGACTCAACTATAAAGTTTCGAATGGTGACATCAGTTCTTTGAAGAGACTTGATAAGCAATAACTCCGTTCTCTGATTTTGCTCTGCAAACCTGTCAAAGGTATCTGATTGACCCATATACGTGTTTGCTAGCAATGGACAATGGGATTATGACATGCAATTTGTGGCAGGCTGCAGGCTATATGTTATACCTTTTAGTCATCTGTACTTCTCCCTATCAATACTTAACTCATCAGCCTCGAAGCTGTGAAGTGCAATTAGTATGACTTCCACTGCAAGGACTGAATGGGTATCGGGATATAGAGAAAACAAGGGAAGGTGATTGAACATTCTTATGGAAACAATATGAAGTACGAATTGAGTCCATGATTTGAGACTACGTTTACCGGTGGCCGACGAAAACGGTCAATGCCTATTAAGAGCCGTACTTGTCCTGCAATGTCTTAATTGTAATAATAGTAGCGCGTCAATGGATGAAGGAACTTAGGAGGTTATAGGTAGATATTTATATCACGACGCGGACAGGTAATCATCTTCGAAAAATTCTCCTTCATCGTCCTCTGTGCAGAATTCGTCTAGATTTCCAATTCAAATAATATGGCAATGCAGTCGAAATACTCTTCAAATGGGCTATCGCATGTTTCTCAGACATCAAAGGTGGCAGATTGCCTCAATATACGTGTTTGCTACACAGCAATGGACAAACAGAATTTTGCAATGTAATTCTTGCCAGGTTATAGGTCTAGTCATTCGTGTTTCTCCCTCCCGGTCCTGCAAAGCATCAGCCTCGAAACTATGAAGTGCGTTTAAGACTCCCACTGAAAGGGCAAAATGGATATAATCTGGATAAAGAGAAATCGAGGAACGGTGTTTGGATCGTTACGGGAACAATGTGAAGTGTGAGTCGAGTCCATGATTTCGTGACTGAGTTTACCGGTATCCGACGAAAACGATCAATGCCTATTAAGGGCCAAAATCGTGGAATAGGAAGATGCCAATGGAATGAAAGAACTTAGGAGATGGTAAGTATTTATATGACAATACAAACAGGTAACCATCTTCGAGAAGTTCTCCTTCATTGTCCTCTGTACAGAATTCGCCTAGAGTTCCAGTTAAAATATGATAGAAATGCAGGCGAAATACTCTTCGAAGAGGCTTCGATGAAGAGAGCTTAAAGAAAAAAAACCAAGATTAAGCATATATAATTGTCTTCATCGATGCCATGAGGAGTTAGAGATAAAGTATATAGACCGATAGCGACGATGAGTGAATTTGAAAGGAATTTCTATGAATGTAGGAGCACGGAGGTGAGGGTAGTTGGGTAAAGATGCATGAGACCAGATGAAGTAGGGAGGTAAGAAAAGCAATTGGGTTAGAGAAATAGTACTCTATCCTCTAATTCTGATATTACGGTTATTCCGATACCAACTAGAGAGTAATTTGTGGTTGTCAGACACCGATGAATGAATTCTGCTTAGACTGCATATATTAATTCGGTAGAAGACCGTGTCGGTTTCCAGAATATAGGGATTGCGGGTATGAGAATCCGAAAAAAAAAAATAACGAGCCGGCCAAGGCGGAGAAATGGCTTGCATAAAGGCCATTCTGAAAGCGAATATGTTGGATGGATGGATGAACGAAAGAAGGTTGAGTCTGGTTGACAACGAACATCTGACCTCAACTGAGCATTAGATTCGCGGAAAGAGTTGGCAACATGCAGAATTCCATAGAGACGAATGGGTCAGGGCCACGGACTGCGTGGAATTGAGCGAACTCAGTTGAGGAAGGTAAACATGTCAAGACTCAATAGAAGGTGAAGATATCCAAACCCATTAAAGACACATATCAAAATAATGGGAATTGCATACATATATTATCTTGCAGTACGCAGATCGGGCGCTGTGTCTGCTCGTCATTCAGAATTTAATACCATTAGGCATATAGAACTGGTCGAAGGTACGAAATGACCATGCAAGAAGTCTGTGTTCATACCGAGGCATCAGAAAAATATGAGAGAGAAAGGATGAACAGAGTAAAATGCAGAAGGTGAAAAGAGGGCCAAAGATCATTCCTTAGTGCGTGGGCTGAGAATTTAGATCGATCAATGGAGCACACGGAGAGTACTCAACGGAAATAAAGGCCAGAAGATAGATGTGTGGATGAATGTCCCAGATTCCCCAATTACTCTGTATTTGGAAAACTACTTATCGTTAGCTAGTATAATTTCATAAATAATAGGTGGAAGATGTAGGTGAAAGATCATCCAGCCATTGTGCATTGCTGTATGTCCAATGGAGAACAAACTCAGTCCCCAATCAAGCTAAACATTAATCGAGGGGTTTCGATATTTAATAGACGAGACTAGACTGGTGGTATTACGAGGCATGCATGGGCTCAAAGTCTTGATATCAGTACACCTCTAGTGGTCACGGAAAAGGATATTCCTCAGAGGCATGCTGACAACTTGAAATCCCATGTATGCCTCACGTTCGAGCTATATCGTTGATCATCATCTCAGACAGAAATTATGCAGTGTCGTCAGTAGCACGAATGAGAGAAATAATAGAACAGGAGTCGAGTCAGTGAAACTATAAAATTGTAGACTCCGAATGAAGCCTAATAGATGATCCACTATGGTCTCATCATCATTCATCATATTTTGCATTGGAAACAGAGAGATAATTAGGCTTCTGTGATCAATAGTTTTGATTGAGAGCGTAAGTCACTGAATGATCAGGCAGTTGACGAATGATGAAGAATTAACGGATACTTAGAGGACCAGGGATAGGTCTAGTTATCTTCGGTAAGAAACATTACCTACCATTATTCGATAAATAAACGTTGCAGACAAATACTCCACATCGGGGATTGCTCAAACCAAAGGTTAAAGGAGACGAATATGCTTAACTGCATATAATATTTTCTTGTCATGTCATTTGCGCATCCCGATGAGAAAAATATGTAACAATCGACTGGGGTCATCACTGTCAATTATGTAATCTCTTTTGTAGGCCTCATGACTGGGAAGTAAATGATAGGAAATATGATATAGCACTTGGGGACGTGGGGGTGGATCAAGTCGATACAAATGAAAATGGGAAGAGATTATTAGTCAAACGCTTAGTCCACGCGAAATAGAATAATCTATGCTCGATATCTCCATGCTGCGACCCGTCATATTTTCAGTGCAAGAGCACCTGGATCTTCGCAGGTCTGAATATTCAACACCTTCGCGCATATCTAGAGATCTCAATGGGCGCATCCAAGGGCTGCACGAACATCGTTGATTTCAGCGGCTGGAGAGGATGTACTCAGAGGATGTGTCTTTATGAAGAGAGATCCAAGACTCGGAGGGAATAAGGAATATTAAAGCAGTCAGATAACGTCATCCTCAAGTTACTCTAGTGGACCTAGGCTAGGTGACATGCGCAAGAAAACTGAAGCATGCAAAAGACCGCCTGAGTGCCTGAAAGACCCTGTCAACTGTGTAACGCCGCAATTCCATTTCAAAGACGAACAGAAATACAACAAGAATAAAGGGAGTGTCAAGACCAGGTCGAAACTCTAGCAAAGATGTTGAGAGGGACATCGATTCAGCGCTAATGAGACCGGCGATTGCCGTGCGGCATCTCGGCCGTGGAAGTTTTCTTTCACTCTTTGAAGCGAGCTTTTCTGAAGTCTTTGACTCTTACGACTGCGACTCTGCCAATACAACACCCTATGATATGATGTAAGTTCTATCAATAGTCGATGCAGTCTTAATCCTTGGCTCGGTAAGCGGAACCTTTAGAGTCAATGTCCTCAATGTCGATGAATAAATCGTAGTCCGGTAAGTATACTTAGCACGCAGTCTAAGGTAATATTCATCCTTTCAGCTGACATTTACCTTCTGTAGACAAGTCCATAATGGACTTGTAATAGCGTGAGATAACGAGTTCGCTCCTTCAGCATCGGAACTGCGGACAATCCACACAGGCACCTCTCGCTGGCGGAGAGCATAGAGTAACTCCACGAAGTTGAGTCATATTTCGAGCTAAACTGCGGATGTTTGAGCAATTTTCCTGCCGAAATACGTCGGGAAAGGGAGGCAGTACTTCTATACGCCGAATTCCGGACGAATTCCTGAAAATTATTCTGGTCATGAGTATCGGGGCATTAGATGACTTATGTACACCCCTCGTTGTCTAGGCCTCAGATGTCCAAGATAACTATCAGGCTGGACGGTGGTTGACCCTACCAAGACTTTGTGGACTAGACTGGACCATCTATATTTATCTCAACGAACCTCGGGGACGGCCGTTGTCGTTTCGCAACGGACTCCGACAGGCTCATGGCACTTGGGCTGCTGAAAGCATAGCTTTATCTTGTTTTGCGGGATATTTATCTCGGGGCACCATCCAGAGAAAGCCCGTTCACTGCCAATCTAACTCATCCGCCGAGCCGCCTCAAATGTCTAGGAAACATTGGAACTTCAGGTAATCCCTCCAGGAGCCTGAGTAATGTTTCATTCATACATATTTCTACGCTGAGTTTTCTACCTGTCGATGTGTTCCTCCCTACGGATCGTTACTTCGCAATGCTTCCTCAATTACGAGATCCAGACAATGTAAATTCCCGAAATTACTATCTAACCGGAATTACGACAATGATCAGACGATTGATAGTCGATAGGATGGGCGGTGAAAGGCGGTGAAAGGTTGGTCGGCATTAGATATCGCCTGACTCAGGCTTCTCTCCAACGTATATTTATATACATATATATATATAACCCCCGCCACGTTAAGAATACGACCAGAGGAAAGCCAACCTTGTCTTTCCGCCTTACCGTTTGTCGGCATCCATTCTCCAAGGTAATATCCGCAACATGACTGTCGACGGACACATTGTTATGATGTCTCTTCCGCTGTGGGGTACGTTACAAAGGACTTGAGGACTGTATTTATATTAATATTTTAGATTTATTCAGGTCACCTCCGGGGTCTCGTTGCCCTCGCATGCAGAAGCGTGCAGCAGAGACCTGATATTGGTGTTACGATTTTAACCGGTGGAAATATTATCAGAAAGGCTGAAGCAGAGGTCACCAGATACTTCTCTTCTGGAGATAAATTCATAAATAATGTGCGGTACGAATCATTTATATCTTCCTATAGTTCGATATATTTATGTCTCTTTATGCAGAATTATAGGTGTGCTTGAAGAAAATCCCAATGCAGTCGAATTCCTTCCCAAGATAACAGGCGCTTGCCTCGACTTTTACGAGGCGATATACAGGCAAGATAATGTAAAGTGCATCGTCTCAGGGTGCACATTCCAATTTTGGCCCAAGCCTAAGGCCGTCATATCGGACGTATGTTTAAGTCTTGTCCATTACAAATCCCGCCTAACTCTGTTGATTTTGTGATATAGATCTATGTAGAGAGCGTGAAGAGCATTCAGGCCATTGACCCGGCTGTCATAAACCTAGCATGGACTTCAATGAGCAACTCGGCATCTATTCGCGTGTTCGGCCCTGAGGAGCTAGGAGGACAGGGGGATATTTGTACAAAAGCACGCATCGAGTCCGAAAATACTGGTAAATCAGCCAAAGAGATTGAAGCCCGGGTATTTTATCTATCAATTATCATCCATGAAGACGCTAACCTGTTCTTCTGCCAGTTATGCTACCCGGAAGAGGGCAAGCTACTCCAGATTCCGGGATTGCCTCCGATGTATGACTATGAGTTTTATCCCCAAACGGTGAGAATTTTCTTCACATTCGAAGAAATATTTACTTATCAATCAACAGAGGACACCAAAATTGCAGGAGGTCTTAAATCATTTCCGTATGATCTGTCACGAGTAAGCATAAAAGGCATTCGTAAATATGTGATGTTCTTATCGTTTAATGCAGCTCTATCCGTGATGCAGATGGAATTATCACGGCAGGTACAAGTGCTTTTGAAGCTGATGCCTTGAATGCCTGGAGAAAATGGGAAAAAGGCCGGGGAAAAGAATTATATGTCGTCGGTCCTTTACTTCCGATCAATAATGTTCCATCGGAAAGATTAGCCAATGAGAGCGAAAAAGCCGTGTCAGATAAAGGGTCGAAGATCGGAGAGTTCCTTGAGAGGACGTTGCTTGAACACAGTGAACATTCGCTAATTTACGTGAGTAGCTCATTAGCCTAACCTCATCCCATGGTATTTGAAATATTATTCCAGATCTCCTTTGGTAGTTTTTGGTGGCCTGATACCGTCCAAATCTGGGGGTTTATTGACGAGTTGATCCAACAGAGAGTGCCATTCGTACGTGTTATATACTATGCGAGTCTACCCCAACTTCTTTCTACTTCTTTTGGTTCGTTTATAGATCCTGAGCCTTGCTTCCCCAATGGCAGCTGTTCCCGAGGGAGTCTCTGCCAAATTGGAAGAATCAGGCATCGGAGTGCTCTCAACCTGGGCTCCTCAACAGTTTATCCTCGCTCATAAGGCATGTCATTACCATGCTCGTTAATTTAAGTTAATTTATTAAACTAATTATATTATCTAGGCTACCGGATGGTTCCTAACACATTGTGGTATGAGTAGTGTTGTTGAGTCCCTAGCAGAAGGTGTTCCTATGTATGTGGCTAACCAGGCCATTTTTCTATACTAAACTCTTCATCAGGCTCGCGTGGCCAATCAGTGGCGACCAAGCCGACAATGCCGCTCTCGTTTCCATAACTCTCAACGCAGGATACCAACTGACGGAAGCCCGCACTGGGTCGTCAGGACTTAGAGGTTTAAAGCGTGGTGTCCGACCCACAGGAACTGTTGAAGCCATTCAGCGTGAAACTCGTGAGATACTGGAGAAGGCACGAGGAAAGGACGGTGGTTTTAAACGGGCGAATGCTGTTGCTATTAAAAACAAGATAAAAACAGCTCTGAAGGATGATGGTGAGGCCATTACAGAGTTGAACAGGCTATTAGTGAAGGTATTTCCTTCCGAACATTAACCTCATATTGATCTGTAAATCGGATAATGTGCACGATTAGCTATATATTTTTCTTGAAGCAGAGCAAACATCAAGAAACCTGGCAACGGCACTTAAGTTTTCCATTGCACCACAGTCCACTACAGTATCTGGCGAACTTCTATGGAAATACTGAGCAGCTATGGATCTCTATCATCTCGCTTCTCGAGTCGATGCCAGCTCCGCCGTTGCAACCAGTATGAGCGCCAGTACAGCAACTCGTAGCTTGTATCATATCATTACCATCCCAGACCTCAATCCATCCCCCACTCCATCGGCCCTCCGGCCTGCCCGTTTCTGAACCTTTGTCTTCCTCTGGAAAGCATTTGATGTATCGCCACAGTTCCAACAGACTCTTGAGCATGACAGCGGCGCCGAGCGGTCCACCAGACTGCCACGCCATGTCATCCATGTTGAGTGCCCGGTTTTCCCCCCAACGGTAGATGCTCACTGTAAACCTCAACGAACTCCACTGAAATCTTACCAAAGTTCCGAAATGACGGCCATATCAGGAAGTAGAGCTGTGAGTGTTACCGCGCGAAATCCGCCTCTTTCTGACTGCCGGATTAGGGTGAAGCTTAAAGCTCCTACTCTTCGCGACCTCATTGCTGAAGATCCTGACGGAAAGTGGCCTGAACAAGGACACGGGAAGTTCTACAAAAGCCGAACACCCCCGACTCCCATCCTTATATCCATTCTACTCAATGCACGCAACAGATACACGTATGACGCGTCGCCATTCACGCGCATCGTCAAGGCTTGTCAGACTGGCAACAGGTCCTCAAAGACGACAGCTATCAAGTAGCAAGGAATACAGAAGGTGATTCAGAATGGGACTATGAAGCAATCGGGGTTGGTTCAGAAGGTTCAGGCCATGGGACTCAACATCGCGAAGCCTGCTGTATGTCGACCTTATTTCCTTCCGAAATATCTTTTGGCAAACTGATAAGGCTTGTATTCAGTTAACCGTTGAAAGATTGAATGAACTTCAGGTATGGGGCTATAGAGAAACAACGCTTGGTGGGATTATTTTTCCGCTGATTTTCTTTCCTTTCCTTTTATCGTTTTCTAGGGTTCCGGAAAAGCTTCCAATTCCTTTGCCACCAGCATGCTTACAGAAACAATAGAGGGCGAGACAACTATGACTGAATACGACTTCCAAGGTGCAGTCGCAACAACTTATGGAGATGTGTATTTGTCGCGTCTCGACCCTCATTGTTTGAGTATTCAGCCTGATCATCGTTTGTGGCAGCCGGAACTGATGGGGTAGACCACTCTCGACAGATTCTCGTTAACATCTCATCCACTCCAGATGTCTGCATGTCTGAAGACCTTCACATTGGAAATGATGCTCCATCCTGAAATACAGAAGAAGACACAAGAAGAATTGGGCGTGGTTGTTGATAGACGGTGTTTGCCTCAGCTGACAGAGCGCCCATCATTGGGCTTCTGTGACGCGCTTCTTAAATAGAGTCTCCGCTGGAGCCTTCCTGTACTAATGGGAGTCCCTCACTTATTCGGAGAAGACGATATATATAGGGGTTGTGAGATTCCGAAAGGAACTATAGTTTTTGTAAACACTTGGTGACGTTTGACATATACCAACTTCTTGCGTGCCCACTAATGCTGAACCCACCAGGGCCATTCTCCATGATAAAAGTTCTTCGCGAACCTGGAGAGCTTTGATCCAGATAGATATGTAACACATCTAGAACTTCCCGATTCCAAGACGAGCGGTGTTTCTGGCTTCGGTAGACGGTAATTGCGAAATCAACATCTGAAGAATTACGGTTCCAAAAAAAGGGCGTAGTCCATTGGACCGTTTCTTCTATGGTCTGATTTAGGCTCATGCACAAGGTTGCATTGAATCTCCCACAATCAATGATCTTTTTGTATTCACGGATAATCGTGCATTCAGCTCTACTGACCTCGCACAGCCTCATATGTTCAGGATACCTGTATCTGAGTATCCAAAATTTTCCTCAAGCTGCTGTGGATGCCGTATACCTCAAAGCTCTGATGGCCTCTCGGACTTAAGCTTTCCTTGAATGTAAGCTCAAGTTCCACGCATTAGATCCTTCATTTGTCTCGTCTCTCATTTTCCTTTGAATTTTCTTTCTTTCAGACATATCTTGAGTACTGTGGTGTCATATGGGCTTTCAGGCTGATCCTGTGCCTTAAATGCAGTGACTTAATATAGTAATACATGGGGCACTGCCAGGCTGATACTGTATCCTCCGCCGAATGCCGAAAAATTCCCACGCGCACAACAGCAACTGCTCGCACGCAATAGAAACAGATTCACCAAAAATAATTCGATAAAAAATATTTAAAAATACCGGAAAATAAAAAAAATAAAAAGAAAAATGGTACTGCAGCCTTAAATGCAGATACCCATTGGAGCTTCTTCCACTCGAGGCTTGAAGAGAACATGGTCTGTGGGAAGGAAAGCATCAATCTCTTATGTAAGGCAATCCTGCATATGCCTGCTCACAACCAACCACAGCCATGATATCCAGACAGTTAGGCTAGGAGGTAACTTTTGCACGTATGTAGCATTGAAGCGTTCTGAATATTTTGGACTCCAGGTCTATACTATCCCTCCGGTAACAACTGCACAGATGGTCACAGCTGTGCACCCTTTACACAAGCGGCCACGACACCAGGATGACATTCACAATATGCTAGAATTTGAGATGAAAGTGTAATGAATGGATGATGTTAATTGAAAATAAAATAATTTCTCGAATTGCATGATCTAGGAAGTCATAAAGACCTGCCGGTGCAAACACTGGGTGTAACATACCAACTACTCATCCGGTCCCAATAGTATTGACACACCTGTATTTAAATCCAACCAATACTACCTATTTATGAGTCTATTCTCATATGCTGATGAGATGCCAGCCTCACAGTCACAATCCCCTCTATGCAATGAGTGAGTTGTGCATGACAGCCATGTGACATTTGACATGTGCAGGATTCACCTGTAAACAACAGAACGCTCCGGCATCACAAACTAGGATAGAAACCTATAATATGAACATATAGAATAGAATTTTGAACTTTATTCTATGGTTTTCTAAAATTTTAGATACTATTTACAATCAGACTGAGGCTCCGGCAGCCAAAAACACGAAGTGTGCAGCTGTCACTGGAAGGATAGTAGCTGAATGCAGCAGGTGACATTAAATCCCCCGAGCGCCTATTATGTAAAATGTGGGCCGGAAACAGGATCTAGTGTTATTGAATAGCTCTCAAGTTGGCTACTGCTGTAGGTTGCTACGCAGTAATTAATAAGAGGTTTATGGTATTACCTGGGGTCGAACTGCTGGGATGCAAATTATTTTCTTTTATCAAATGGCTTAACAACATGTTATCTATTTTTTTGGTGAAAAAAAATAAATACCACTGGGGCCTGGGGGTGGCATAAGCCCCCAGGTTAGGGTTAGAGTGTTACAATTAGGTTAGGGAGTATATATTCATCCTTTTTTGTTAAAAGGAATATACCACCAGGGTCTGGGGGCAGCACAAGCCCCCAGGTTAGGAGTTAGGAGTTAGGGTTATGATTTAGCAACTCCAGAGTATGCTATTCAGTAATGATTCTTATATAGTCTTTATTATTCTAGTTACACAATATTATGTTCACAGCTATGACTCCCTACATCTTCCAATTTGAAACTTTGCTGATTGAGACTTCATTTAACCCATCCATCAATATTTTCCATAATTATTTGGAGTTTTCCTGATATTTATTGTCCTTTTCCATGATGCATAGATACTCAATAAGACCACAGAATGATGCAACTTGTATTCATAAGCTTTGGTCCGGTGAAATTCTCGAAGTGTGGGAACATCTTATATAATAGGTGCTCAGGGGATTTAAGGTCACCCTGTCCTCCTCCAGGGACTTATGAGTCAGTCTTAGCCAGTTTCTTTCAACTATTGCCTGAAAAATAACTTAAATTGTAATGTATTGATTTATTATACACTTAGCATTCATCTAGGAGTTATCAGTGTAAGAAAGGCATTTTTTGAGTTGTGAGATCCATCAGAAGGAGGCATGAGATTCTTTACCCAAGGCATCAATATTGCATTTCCCATTCTCTTTGAGCCTCGAGTGGAAGGAGCCCCCCAGAGGTATCTGCCTCCGAAACTGCAGTGTCATTTTTCTTTTTCTTTTTCCGATTTTCAGGTATTTTCCAAAAAAAAAAACAATATCAAACTATTTTTGGTGAACTTGTTTTGCCATTGTGCACATGGGAATTTTTCAGCATTCAGCAGGGGATAGATACCGTGCCTTAAATGCAACAACTCAGTGCATTAATACATGGGACACTGCCCGACACTGCCATGCTGGAATACTGTCACAGTGACAACAACCTTATCCCCTGTTATGGGCTGATCCTAACAAAGGGTTCCGAAGTGTGACCGAAGTAACGAATGAAGTCACACTAAAGAACGAAGGGTTAGAACTGAAGGACTTGGCTTCAATGTGTGTGGGTTGTGCCTTCTCGAAATGTACATGTCCTTAATTTGGAACAGATTAGAACCAACAATATAAGAGTGGATTCGAATACCAAAGTTCTGAATGAAGTCTGAACGTAGTCCCAAATGAAATCCCAAACGAAGTCCGAAATGAAGGTAGGACTTCAGAGTAAGATCAAAGGTTCAAGGTGAAGTTCGGAAATGATCTTGAAGGTTGTATTCGGTTTGGAGGCTAATAGAGGTCTGAAGCATATAGAGGAGAATGAGCACTAGGCTCGAGTATAGGAATGATATACACTAGGTCTAATTTCTGACTAGAGAAAACTAGCTAAGATACATGTACTTATATACTATAAGTCCATGGACGAAAGCGGAAGGAAGTATTACAAACAAATAAATCAAATGTGGAGCAGAGCACAACATAAAGTGATAGAACAATGAGTATATGTGTATTGTTGAATAACGAAGGTTCGGGGGAATGTTTAAATGAATAATGTGAATGATCAAAAAGGTATGA
>KN837108.1:595954-607428 GCA_000827215.1 Sphaerobolus stellatus SS14 | reverse complement strand
GCCTCGGTCGCACCTTATTATATCCATGTAGAATCAGGCAATCAGCCAGATCAGTGTGCCCCGAAGGTTTCTTGAGATGTTAATCAAATATATTATGGATAGTAAAGGTACTATGAACGGCATTACCCACCAGGAGATATTAGAACAAAGGTCTCAGGAAAGACTCATATAGATTACTAATCTCTTTCTACAGCTTTGTTATTTTCCTTCAGTTATATTTTTTGCAGAATCTATATCACTTCTAGCTCCCTGATGAACCTTGGTTTGTATTATTTAGCCTTGTGGTTGTGTGGTAATCCAGAGTAGAGACGAGATATGAGTAGTTGTGAGGCCAGAAATGGAACATGTCATGACCATTATGTCACATTGGCAAAACCAAAAATTCATCACTGCGGAACCAAAACACGATGTTCTCGGGACACAGTGGTTCACGAAAACGTCGGGAGTTCATGCGGATTACAATATAGTGCTTCTATAATAACGGGAAAAATATTGAATGGAGGGAGCGTGTCATGATTTATTCGAGCCCCTGGCAGGAGTCGAACTTAGCTTAGGCATTTGGCTGTTTCACATGTTTTTGAATGAATCATCGAGGCTAGGTAGTACCTTGAGTGAAAGTGCATTCATCATAGAGCATCCAATGCCGTTTTTAATTGAGACTACGGGTATTGCCATTTTTTTATCTGCTCGACAGAATATTCTCGCATTACTTGAGCTTGAGTTGAGGACTTTGTGGTGGATGTTGACTTGCTGGGGGGAAACTAGGGGCACTCCGGCCGGTCCAGGACAGACCGATTCAATCGGCGCTGGCCGAATTGTTGATATTGTAAATAGATGAATATAATGCTTATTTAGAGGTTTCTATTTTCCATACATTGTAAATGGCCATAAACGGGCCATAACTGTTCCGATGGGCAGGTTCTCAATTCTATTTATGATAAGGATACAGTACAGAGTGTGCCATAAACGGCCGTACACTACTGTAGTAAATCGACCAAGTGTTATGTCACGCATCACGCAGGGCTTCTGACTTGGCAAAATTAGGCCTTGTCATGTGTCACTTGGGCAATAGAACAGTTGATCAGGTATGTTCAAAAAATATGTTTTCGGTGCTTTTTCTTTTTCTTTTTTTCGCCCTATTTCAAAATAAATATACTCAATCACAACAAATAGAACGATTTACAAACTATGTCCTTAGTCATCTAAGTCCCAAAACTCGGTATTTCTTGAAAAAAGCGGTCATACTACAGCTAAGCGCTGCAACACAAGTCCATAGGACTTCAGAATATACCTGTATCAGGAGTGCTAATATGAACTATTTTAAAAATATGTCCATAGAGTAGTTGTCAAAATGTCACCTAGCACATTGTTTTCATGTTATCATCAGGTTCGAACTGTGTCACGAACATTTTTGCCAGGTTGTCATGCATCACCCGACGGTCCGAACACTAGCTCAGATGGATCAGCTTTGTCACACCTTAAAGGAACGAACATTTGGTCAATTTACTACAGTACATGGCCGTAGCCGTTCACAGTACGGTGGCCAGCCCTAGTGAAGCGCTCCCATCGAGCATTAGGAAATACGCCCACAAAACACCATCAGGATATCAAAATGACACAGGAAGACACCGGACATCAGGCAATTAACAGAATATTTGTTTAACCAGTCATAAAATAAGAACTAACAATATAAAAGTTACTCCAGTAAAAGTATTTTTCTTTAGAGGAAATGGCGGCAGCAGAGACGGCGGGAAACCCAACAGATACAGGATACTTGAGTATTCTACAAGCAGACACCGAAAGTTAAGTTAATTTACAAGGTGTGTGAAAAGTGACAAGGTCGGCAAAGTCATAAGGAGTATGTGTGGAAAACCAGAATACAAAATGCCACATGAGCCAAAGCCACTCTTTGTAAGGACGGTTCCTTGTCATACCTCCTTTTTAGAGGAACCGTAACAGAGATCAGTTCATCACCGCAGTCGAGCTCACATGGCTGAGTGATCTTGGTTTCCGAGATGACTCAGGATAATATATCCATCCATGGACTGGATGCCAATGCGCAGTGCAAACAGATATAAATTGGACTTTTCTAAGCAATGGAGATGGGTGGTGGTGGCATGGAGAGGGTAGAGAGTTGATCTCCACAGTGGCTTCACTCCAACAAAGAAGATGAAGTGCTTATAGCCAGTGAAAAGGTGTCGAAGCATTGAGAATATGCATGAAAAATGACTGGTCATCAAATATATTAGTTTGCGGTCTGATAAATGAAGGAATAAATAAAGATCCTCGGTAGGAGATTGTGGGCTCCATCTCACGGCAAGTACCTCGAGATTTGGTACAAGTGTCGTCGGTTTCGATATGCTTTTTAGACATGCCGGGAAGGAAGATGAGATCCAAGGTTTGAATATTCAACCTAGCGTCAGCCGGCAGTCATCCCCATAATCCGTAGGAGCCATTCCATTGCTTTCTGCGAACCTAATTTGCAAGCCAGCTGAGCCGGCGGAACTTCTATAGCCCGCCAGGCATCGATTGGCCAGTGAGGGGCAGTCCGCAGATGTGGATGAAGGAGTGTGGTGCAGGGGGGAGACTGAGGGCAAAGGCACCGCACGCAGCATCACATATGTAGTGGCATGGGGAGAAACACACGTATTGCGAAGTGTGGAGGAACGCACGCAGCATCAGGTGTGGAGGAACGCACGCAGCATCAGGTGTGGAGGAACGCACGCAGCGCAGGGAAAAATGCACGCAGTGTCGGGGAGGGGGAACGCACGCAGCGTCAGCGCACGGGAAACCGCACACAGCATCGGGGAGGGGGGAATGCACGCAGCGTCGGAGGGAGAGAACGCACACAGCGTGAATACAGGACCTACTTGTAGTGGACAAGCACCTGTTGGAAGCATTGCATTGTTGCTGGCTGGCCTCTTCCTGAGGATACTGCTGGGTACTTCTTTTTGGTGTGTAGCGCGGTGAGGTGGCATACCTAGCGAATAACACGGCGCGAAAGACTAGCGAAGTCTGTTCTCCGTTGGTTCGTGCTTGGTTTGTTCCCACGGCAATTTTGTCCCTCTCCCCGTCACGTCATGATCCTAAATTTTTCGCTTCTTCTCGAATAGTAAATTGACAGCGTGATCGTCCGATTAGGGCACTTTGTTAGCAGCGGAATCGATATTTATTAAATTCCTTGGATTCGACTCTATAAGTAGCTTCCAAAGACGTTAAAGGTGTGATTTGATTATTTAGAACGAAGATAAGCGTAGGAGGCAAGATCCATTTTGGATACTGGCACTGGAGTACTCTCAGATCATGCATTCCTAGCAACCAGATGAGCTAAATGATTACAATATCGAGGTGACCGGCTTCGATAATCCCCTCGCAGCAGGTAGTATGCCTAGTGAATCGTGGAGAATGCAATCAATAGAGTAATTATGGGGACTGATTAAGGAGAACTTAGAGACTAAAACACTGCTTGGAAGAGGATAAGAACAATGGCGCACCTGAAACCATCAGACAGTATGGCTCTAATGGATGGATTCCAAAATATTACATCTAACCTAATGATATTGATTATAGTAATGCGATGTACCATTACTAGCCTATGCTTGTATAGAGATTCTTGAATTAATAATCGCTGTTGTTCACATATCACGCAGGATCAGAAGCAGTGAGATACATCATCCAGTGGAAGATAGGCCGAGTTCACATTTTAATGTCAATCTGTACACACCAGAGCGGAAATTGAGAGGTCAAGCTGACGAAGATGCGTTCATTACCCATACAGGAGTAGAATATCCAAAAGTATTCCGATGGATTCAGGATTTACCGCTCAACCTCACATTGGGAAACTTGGTATCCGACTCTTGCAGACCACATTCGCGAGCCTGGTGCCACCACTCTTTAGTCCAATTAAACTGGTCTTCTATTTAAAGATTCATCGCAATGATTTCAGCCTAACAGTACTTATTGGAGTTGGGCAATCTGCTTCGTGTTTTCTCATTCATAAATATTTTTATTCTACGTCATTCACAGCTCTATAAGTCGTCGACATACTATGAATATTAGAACTGTTCTTCATGCCGCAATTTGAAGTATAAGCTCTCGGGCTGACTGAGAGCGCGGTAGGATTGAACACTGGAAATTAACAGGAAAACTGTAGACAGTAATTTAAATCTCCGGAAGTACTAATAACAGTGACACATACGAAAGTATTCCCGACGAAAAGGTATATTCAAGAGGACGCTCTTTCCCTGTCGCATCCCTAGGTCCGTAAATCTCGAAGACTTGGAGCATCGAGGCAATCTGTATAAACAAAGTGTTCTCGGCCATGTGCCTCCCAGGACAAATCCTATGCAATGTGAATGTAATAGTCAGATGGTGTTAGCTCTAAATCACACCTTCGACCATATCCAAAGGCTCCTGTTAAAGCTGGATCTCTGGCCGCTGGATTAAAAAAGCGTTCAGGAATAAATTTATCTGTATCTGGTCCAAAGTCTGCTTCATCATGCAGCAGTTCCCTGAGTGATTTTATGAGCATAAGACACGTATATAGTGATTCAATAAATATACCATGAATTGCCGATTACAATGGTGCCTTTAGGAATGAAGTATTCTCCTATTATGTCGTCCTCGCTGGTCGCATGGAGACTTTGCGGCGCAAGAGGATGCCATCGAAGGACCTCTTTGCAAATCGCTGAAATGTAGGGCAATTCGAGCTGATCCTCAAATTCAACCAATCGAACCTCTCCTAGCAAATGATCCAGTTCGGCTTGAGCTTTCCTTTGAACTTCGGGAAACAACGCCATGGCAAGAATAAAGGTTACCATTGTATTGACGGTCTGTGATGGATAGTTAACAAGGGATACTGCAAAGGAAACACAAGCCAAAAGAAAAGCCTCACAGTGTCCGATCCTCCTGCAAAAACGTTACCGGCTGCATTCTTGATGACATCTTCTTGATCTTGTGGCGCCTCTTTCAATTTTTGAAGATCTTCGAGGTGAGAAGCTACGAAACAGTTGTCCGCTGCACCATGGAGCTATAGAGCAACCACCATACGCTTTACGATTATAGATGTTAATAGTTGAAAGAATAGCGTTACCATGGCTGTTTTGGTAGTCTGAAAGGGCAATTCTTTCATGTCCGAAATGCTCTTGGCCCATTCGCGTCCCTTCTGCTTAAAAACTGCTCCAGGAACCCAATGGGGAATGTATTTCACTAACAAATTTTAGTTGAATATATTTAAAATCGGGTCGTTTTTAAAATAAAATACGAAACTTACTCCATGGGAAAATATCTACTAAGAAAGTCCCAGGAACTCCGGCTTCTCCAAACGCTTTTAATGACACCTCCGCTGCCATAAGGTAGGGGTCGTCCTCCTCTTTAACATGTATTCCATAAGTAACCTAAAATGCGCCATTGATGGAATATCATAAATATAAGAGATAGAAGAACCTCCATAATTACAGCCCCAGCTGCGTGCCTAAGGTGCTCTGCATAATCCTCTGGAGTTGATAGTACGCGACGCAAGAGCTCCCTGAAACACAACCATAATTTGGAAATTCAATTCTGAATGCTTCATATATACCTGGTGTGTTTCAACTGCGAGGGCCTAAATGCATCTACCACACCGACATGGAATTCCTCGTGCATGGCGCGACGATGGCGTCGCCACCATTCTCCGTAACGTTGGACGGGAAGTGCCCAGTCCCACCCCATTCTAATATTAAAGAACTTCAATAATCTTGTTTATATCAGGTTAAACCATTACTTACACATCAATGAGCATTGGCAAGTTCATTTTATCCGAGTAGACCGAAGAACGCTTATCGAATAGTTCATAAGCCATTCGCCTCGAGTTGACTATTATCATCTCCACATGGAAGATCTTGACGTAGACAATTTCACCTGAAGGAGAGAGGCAAGTCATGAAATATCAGAAATAATCGAAATTATTCTACATGCCGTATTCCCTAGCCCATTCCGCAAATGTTTCCCATTCCCGCTCTTTCGGCATATCGAAGGCATTTCCAACAAAGAGCTTTTGTGGAGGACCAGGAGGAAGTTTGAGTCCTTGGAGCCAATTCAGTGTTTGAGGAATAAACTAATTATTAAAAATCGACTGACCACGGGGAATTCGTCGGCGGGAAAGGATTACGAATGCAACGAGTAATGCAGGAAGGAAAACGAATTGAATCCAGGTGGAAAACATTCCGCGTGAGATATCACTACCAATGTCGTTTGTCTTTTGTACCCTTCTTATACTACATATATCCGACCTTCTATGTTCGGTAGAACTACAAAAGACGCGGGCTGTCCGGTTTAGTGACAGCGTGAGAGGAAGAATTGAAGGGTATATAGTGGCGCGTAAAGGGATTGCCTTACTTATCCTCATTTACGGTCATGTGATGTTTAGAAATAACTCGTACTGTCCCATGGCTTAGCTATACGTGTCCTCTTCGTTTCTCCATCTTTTGTTGGGCGATTTCCTTGCTTTATTATTTTCCCTTAGAATCGATACTTCTATACTTCTGCAATAATATTCAGCACCTGAATTACAAGAATTTATACCCGGAGCGAAGCGCAGGACCCGACTTGTTTCAATTATACTTGCAGTGAAAGCCAGAGATGGGGTTGAATTTCACTAGGCCCCAGCGGAGCCCGACAGTTGCGCCCCCTGGGGAACTTCGCATACAACGTCGTCTGCGGTCTAATCGACATGTAGATCCGGTAATGACAGTTAGTATAATCAAATTGAATCTAGATCAGCGAGGCTATTATTATGCAATTTCGCAACCTTAAAGCTTAACTTTAAACCATTTGATAATTTACTTTATACGGCGCTATTCTGATACCAGTCTTGAGTTATCTTATTTACAACTTGGTCTTCTCGCTCTTCTTGCCACTAGTAGCCAATACTGTTGCCCATGTATTCCTATGGAAAGGTCTGATACTTGCAGACTTATCGATATCGAGACGATTATTTACCTCTTCAAAAGTCAAGTTCTTCGTGATATATAAAATATTGAGTCCCGATGTCACCTGGTAATTGCCCAGGTAAGAATTTGTAGAAAGACTCTAATGCGATGGATATAACAGGGTGTTCAAGATAAGACTCAGCTCTAGGCATCACGAGTACATTTATATACAAGAATATATTATGATATGACTTACAGAAGATTGTCATGAAGTCTGATTGTCATGAGCTCTAGCAAGCTTCCTGTTCTACTCCTGGCTCTGATCGATCGCCTGGAACGTATAAATAATACCCCAAACGACTGGAATATCGTTAACCTGAGATATCTTTCACACATTCATAAAAAGCCGTACCTGCACCAATAACCTCCAACGCGGTCCTCTTTGGTCATGAAAATACGTTGATAAACATTTACTGTTGCAAACATCCTTCCACCGAGCCGCAATATCTCCACTTCTTCATCCTTAGACCAAAACACCTGAAACAAACAATGATTCCACATACCCACGCTCTGCTCTGGGCTCGAAAGCGATAACACCAGATCCCTAAGTTCTTGAGCAGTCGAGAAATAGGGTTGAGGTGGTTTTCGATCCAGGAGGACTTTTCCGTTCTTTATGTGAATGAGATGTGAAGGTTTAGGACCAACTGACAGATGCAGAGAGAGGACCTTCTAAAAGTGTTTTCTCCAAGGCTTCGGCGTCAACACATAGCTTTGATCAGGTCAGAGCTATTTCTCCAAAGATACGTCATCAGATAATGCCTCTTACCGTGTCCCAAACATTGACAATGCGTTCCATCCTTCGAGTCACATCCTTCACGAGCTCTTTCACTCCATTAGCAAGGATTTACAGCTTTGAAACGGTGTCAGTGTCTTTGAGAATGTCTTTGAGGAGTTAACGCTTCTGACGGAGTAGTTCGGCAGTTCCTGAGGAACTCGCAGTAAGCACATGCAACGAAATAATAAACAAAATGGAGAGTGAACGTACTGGGGGATTCTTTCAACGGACTCATGGACTCGGCGGACTCCCATGCTTTATGGACACCATGGATCTATCGACCATGGGTGGTGGGGGATCTACTAGGTGTTTCTGATCTGTGACTCACAATTAGCGCTATCACCATCGCTGGGGCAACAACAGTCAATGTGGAGACTGCTCCAGCGGAGCCTGCAGCAACGACGACTGATCCTTCCACAACTTTTGCAGACATCATGGTTACCAGGGTGGCTATGGTGGATGAGCTGGCTAATATTCCACTGGCGGTTGTGAAAAGAGGGAACAAGTCTGAAGGATCCGACGGCGTAGTAGGCGAATGCTTTTTATACTCTCGCTGCTGTCTGAGGGTGACACGTAGTGAAGAGTTAGCTTCTTAAAAGGACAATAACTGTTAGCAGACGCACTCCTTCAATTTCTTTTCTAACTCCTCTATCTCGCATCTGATGCGGTTGACTTCTTTTGAAAGTTTGTCTCCGACGTGTCTTGCAAAGGCGTCGAGCTCTTTAATAAAATTAATCAGGTCTTTGCGCAAAGACTCTAGACCATCGACGAGGTGCTTCGTGTCTTGCTTCAGACTGTCCAATTGCTAAAAAAAATCGTAGGTTAATACCTGGTTACACGAGTAGATATATTGAATACCTTTATGGACGTTCTTATGGTCTGCGACTTAATTTCCAAGTCTAGGTTGGGATTTCTGATGATAGGAATAACAACTTTGAGGTACACTTGTACAATTAATGTAACAGATCAATGAGGAGTACTTGTAGCAGATAAATGTTTGACATACTATCTCCAAACACGATGACTTTAGCTGCTACCTCTCTTGATTCCGCCATCAGGCTGCAGTATCGATCATATAAAATGCGAAATAAGGGCGAGAACAGAGGCCAAGTCATTCCATATTTGAGAGATGTGAACTTCATTATGTCAAGTGCCACCAGGAGAGAAATGATAGAATGAAAACAATATTGAATCATTAATGCGTTATCGGTGAGGTCTTCAAGCTATTCCATGATCTCACCAGCATTGTCAGCTTCCAGCTGTAAGAGGATCCACATATACAACTGTGATAAAAAACGATTGATCAGCTTCTCCTCGTCACTGAGAATCCCAAATGAATATACAGTACCTTCTGCAGAGTGTCATCATTTGTGCTGATGTCCATAGCGATCCAAAAATGTGAAGGTTAAGAGACGTAGGATGTGTTGAATCTCAAGTGAATTGGCATAGATGTCTTTATACTACTGTTAAGAGTTAATATTGTACTATTCCAGGTCCACGACAGGCAGAAATGGCACAGGGACATACTTGTTATCGCAAGATAGCAATTTTTTCGTTCAATTAAGGATGTAAAATGCTTTGCCGAAACATTCGTGAAAGGATTAGAGTCGGTAGGAACCTAGTTCCGCAATCGGTGTGTAGTAATTAGTATGTGTAGCTATCAGGCCCCTTCAAACAGGTCAAGAGATGTACCTTCTTCATGATGTGAGCAAGGTATGGAGGTTTGATGAAGATCTGCTTTAGCTCCAGGTGGGGCTTCACGTAATCGTTTGAATCAAACTCCGCTTTAAAACAGCACCGTAACCACTTACATAATGCCGAGATTATCCCTATCTTCTGCACGCACCAAGTTCACCCTAGAGAGGGGCCAGATGTACTTCCCAGCACAAGGCAATGATTGCGGCTAAGTATCCCATTAAGGTACAAGGACTCCAGTTCTGCCAAGGGTACAAGAAGTCTAAATGAGTAAGTAATCTATGCTTTAACAAGGTCCCACAGGGCCAGAAAGGCAGACCTGACATGTTTAACAGGAACACTGTTTGCAAGGGGAACACCATATTTTGTTTGAAGGGTGGAGGCAGGAACAAGCCGACATTAGTAGACATCATTTTCTGGACAAGACATTTGGAGATTGGAGCCGAACACCTGATGATCCATAATTAGGCATGACTGGATCATCACACAACATATATACAATGTCTCCAACACCTTATAGCCTTGTTCTCTCTCCTTTGACCACACCCTGTACATCAAACCAACAATTGACATGGACACCCAACTCCCACCATACGAGGAGCTTCCGAAACAGAACCCTCCAAGTTACTGAGTACTCACGGCAGGAATTCAAAAGGTCGTTGAAGAGACACCCCATGCAGCTAAGAAAATCCTTGTCAGGGCATTTCATGGGGAGCTGGGGAAAGAATTGATTAATTCTGTCAAGAATGTGGCCCACACATCACTTCAAATTGAAGAACTGTTCTTAGGTATAGGCTTGACACTAAAGAATGTGGACAGCAAACAGTGCAAGGTCAATGACAAAAGTTTTGCTAGCTTCTCTGACCATTGGGAGAGTAATAGGCAGGTTAGAGGTGCTACCTATAATGTGTGATATATCTTATTCACATGAGACTAACTGAACTCAAATATATATTGAGTATTGCAGGTAGTACAAATTGTGTGGTAAAGAAGTATATGCTGGCATCTAATGTGCCGGCACACTAAACGTGAACCGCTGTGGACACTTATGGTGTCCACACTAAGTATTACATGGCATATATGTACTTATTACATTATATACAATATATATTATTATTTATTATAATATAGATATAATATAACAGTCTTAAACTGTTACACTACCATTCTGAAACAAACCACATATTCATTGTGTACTTTTTCAGGAATTCCATCAAATCCTCATGAAATCACGAGATGTTGCAGCTCATGGGAAGGCATACACTGAAGGTAAGTAATAGACCATGAGTTGTGTGACACATTCTGATCAGTATTTTGCAACAATGTAGAATACCACAGTCATTATTCCTCTCCTGTTGAAACTGGTTAAAAAAGAACTAGACCATGATTCATTTATTGAATTTTTAGATCAGTTTTTAAAGGTACATGTCCCATCTATTGTGCAGTTCATGACTGTATTTTGATGCCATAATCATTTCAGTGGATTGAGGAGACGGATGTTGATGCTGCTGCCATCCATATTGATATCAAGATCCTTAATGATAAGATTAAGGGAATAAAAGATGAATTGACCACCATGCTTTCATTGGTTGAAGGTGACATCCAGAAGTTGATTACCAAGGTCAACAGGGAAATTGAAACTTTAAAACAAAAGATTAAGGAGTTAGAGGAAATGGTTTGTGGTCCATACCTGATATATTTTTGAACAGGTAGTTGAACTGTTTATCACAGCTGCACAATACCAATGTTGCACTTCTTTTGTCCGGGGGCAGTGCAGTTGGAAGCCTTGTCCTGGGCTGTGTAGCAGGACTGACATGTACAGTGTTCCTGCTCCTGTCAGTCTATTTGCTGTTGCTATGGTAAGCCAGAGCCTGTTTATTGTATAATTATCATAGACTGATCTTCTACAGCTATCTATTGGAGCCTTGGTGGGATCCACGGTTCATGGACCAATAATGGCAAATCAATTACAAGGTAAGCTTCTAGAAAATCAGGTCACACATGGGTACTAATCCTTTCCACTATTTTGTGTCAGA
>KN837108.1:577276-594444 GCA_000827215.1 Sphaerobolus stellatus SS14 | reverse complement strand
TTTTTTTTCAGACCGGCCAATTGGCAGTTGTCCAAAATAGGTGGCGTCTTAGCGCCCTGCACCATACATAGTTATTTATTATTAATCTAGGAAGCGATGTGTAGCGTATTTAATGCAATCAAGGGTTTGTATCACTATCCCCTGTCTAGGGAATTTTTATGACATGATTTGAAAATGAGATTCCCCAAAGCTGTATATATTATTGGACAATAACTTCCGCTGCCACAAACTCCCATGCGCTTAATGCCTCTTGCTTGGTTTATGGGCTAAGTGTCATTATCTTGTAAGATGCTAAAACACGCACATGATTGTAGAGGTGTGTGGTGATTCTCAGTGGGGTTGTTCAGTCATTTTCAGCTTCTTGGAAGCCTTCCTTGTATCTTGTGATGATCGCTGAATAGATGATTCTATGCCACTCCCCATTTAGAGGCAGACTGGTCATCCCTAGATATTTGCGCCGGCCTATGGCTAGCGTGGAGCCCCGAGAAATTTCTCCCTGAAACTTTCCGAAGAACTGATCAAACGTGGGAAGGGGAGAACCCTGGGTGTGACCAGTTTGTCCAGGAGTGCCGCCAAGTTAATCAACAAGAAACCGCATGGATAAAGCATTTAGCGCAGCATCTAGATGCTACCGTCCTTCCAGGATTGCCGGGAAAATTCGGAGCGGATTTTCCGAAACTCCGAGAGGATACCATCGGCAATACGGCTCACACCATCACTACAACAATCATGGAACTTTCCATGTTGCTCTTCAGGCCATTTTCCGTTTGGATTGTCCTTGATGAGGTTGCGAAGGTCGGTGGCTTTGAGGTCCTTCCTAATCTGGAAGTTAGAAAGCGCCGAATTTTGCACGGCCATACTCATAAGTCCTCGGTGCAATATGGCCTGCGATTCGGACCATTTTCAGTTTCTTTCATCGATCTTTCGGTGGTATTCATAGAGGGAAGGTAGGAGCAAAGGATAGATAGCACGTTTTGTTTAAAGTTTGTGATCGTGGAAATGCTCGATCGAAGGAAATATACCAAAATGCCCGAACGCCGATGCCACGATCGTCGATTTTTAGTAAAAAAAAGCCCCGAACGCACGATAGTAAAAAACATCTGAGCTCAATGTATTCAGCCCGCCTGAGAACCAGAAGTCTGACATAAGCTTACTTCATCAGTGCTAGCTAATCAACGTTCATGGTCGGATCTGTGGCTGAGAACGAGCTATATATGTTTCTTTTTTCTCCAAGCTCGATCAACTTCTAAACTACATAGTTGACCGTTCATTCCCTATAAGGACTCCTTCCGTTGACATCCACACCGAGCAGTAGCTTTCAGTAGTCTTCAACGGTCAACAGATGGCGACTGTTGGCAATAGCACTAATTGTGCATCTACGGATGCACGCTTTGCTTTTAATTTCCTGTTTCCAGTTCTTATCAGGTCATATCCATTCGATTCAGTAATATGATCAGTTCTATCCAGTTTCTAACTGCTGCTAGTTGCTAGACACATTTTCCAATCTGTATTACTGCTCCCGCCGCCGCAACCCAATACTGACAGAAGCCACCCGATAACACAGGCCCGCACAGAAGTCCACAGCTGAGTCCACCCGCTAAATACATCAAATCTTCCGCCGCTGTGGGCCGTGATGAGGGTGCGGGAAGGGAGCAACGATGGCCATGAAGGAAAAGGATGTAATGGGAGGTTGTTGAAGTTATAGGCTACAGAATCTAATTAATGGAGAAGAAATCGAAGGATTAAATTTATCACTTACTCGATGCACGAGATCATTATCCTATAGTGACAAATACAATCCACAACGCGTATAGAGAGTGCTCAGAAGCAGGATATTCGGCCGCGACGCGTCAGACGTGGTCGGAATCATACGATAAGCGACATGACATACCTTTCGCGACCAGACGTGTCAGACCGCACATATCGATGAGGGATGATATCTAGAGCATTTAGATGAGTACGAGAAGAGATCTTGGATAATTGGAGAAACACCGAGACCACAGAATCCTCCATAAAAGTACCCGACATCGTCTTCACTCCTGACGCATAATCGCCCATAACTCAGGCCCCTCCGTGTTTATGTGATGCATTCTTTACGTGTTTGTTGCATTATCCATTGTTAAGAACGGCGAGCAATATGAGTTAATGGTGGTGCGAGGAAGAAAAGCGTGGAAACGTGGGCACAGGGCACGGCGCGTTGTTCGTCACTAGGCACGATGTCACACGACTTGTTGAAAACGTAAGCTGAAGACGACGAGTAACATTTGACTTTCACAATCACAAATCTTTCCAAGGAAGTCAATTCTTACTTTACTTGAAATATTTCTCTCATCAAAATTCTCGAATCGGACGATCAATTGACAAGAACAGGAGCGAACAGATTTCACCAGTTTGGAGCGGTTGTCTGACCGTTCGAGGGGACGTTGACCGCCTGCAGCAGGAGGCAGCGGAAGGAGTTATCACCGGGGTTCACTCTCTATTAATCTAGTGTCTCCATCTATTCGTATACTTCCATATTCAATATAAGGTGTGAATGATGAATTTGATGGAACGTAGTATTTATTTCGATTCTACAATACATATGAATATTCCCTTGCAAACAGTGTCAACGCGTGTTCATCCGTACTTTGTTCCTTCATGGCATTCAAGATACTCCTCATGAGCTAGGTTTATATGGAGGCAAAGTGGGATCTGTTTGCGTGAGCTGCCTCTTGGTCAGCTCACGTCCGATGTAGACGTGCTTCTCGAGGACTTTGTTATCCCACTCCTCCGTGTCACCCCAGCTGGACAGGAACTTCTGAATAATGTCCTCTTTCGGATTGGGGTTGAGCTCAGGGTGAGCCTTGAGCATGGAATACACGCATCTCCATGCGCTGTTTAACGCTCCGACGACCCACCTGAACAGAGAAAAGACTAAGACAACAGTGATTTTTTGGGATAAGACCACATACCCATGATTTGCACTAAGCGCGTCTCCAGCAAAGAATAATCGCTGTTTGACAGAAGCTGGCAAAGTGAGATGCGGATATATATCCTTGAATTGTCCTATAGATGAGCTTCAGTTCGCGTTCCAGTAGTACATTGTCATGGAAATGCGCTCACCTGGTCCAAACCATCCAAATGCGCCTGAGTAAAAAACAGGTTAGATCGTTCGGGGGTCAGACAACACGAATACTTACCGAGAGAAAGACTAGAACTATACCAATCCCATGGATAATAGTCTATGAATTGATCCCAAAGTTCGTCGAGCGAAACGCCGTGAATCACAGAAAGGTCGTTCATAATCAAGTTGAGCAGCATCTTCTCTTCAGGAGTGTCGCGACCCTTCATAAGCGCACCTAGGCGCTGGGAGTCTTGCATTCCATTGTAGCTTGCAATGAGAACATTGGATTTTTGAGAACCTGCGAGACCTGGGCCGTGTGAGGGATATACGACGGCACGCGCAGGCCGGTCGGTGTACGTCTGTCCTCCAATAATTTGGTTCTTCTTCTCCCACCAGGCAGTCTTGAATTGTATGCCGATCTTGATGGATGGAGAATATAGAAGTTCTCGAAGACCGTTCCTCTGATTCGCTGAAAGGTGGACTCTGTCAAGATCAACTGTGCGGAGAACAGACAGCGGCAAAGTGCAAATGACGTTTGAGTACTTTTTGTCCGCCGTGTAATTGTTGGCAAGACGAGGGTCGTCCCTGCCGTCAACAGTAACAACGATTGCCTGATTTGAACTTTCGTATGCCTCTCGTATGACTGTCACGCGCTGGTAGTACTTGGGCTTAATTAGCACTTTCTCCAGCATGGCATCCGCCAATACCCGAGACCCTCCACTAGAAAATAAGGGAAAGAGAGAAAAAAAATCAACGCTACAGGTCCATCCACAGAGAAAACAACTTACTCAAAGCAATACCACTTTGTCTCTTTGCCTTGCGCTCTGTTGCGCGGATCATCAAAGGCTAAGTCTGCCAGCACTGTATCGAGAAGCCCTGCATCAAACATTCCCGTTCGCCATTCCATCGTTTCGATCCATCGAATTACGGAATCTGGGTAGCCCATCTTGATAGACAGGTAGGATTTGACAGAATATTTATCAAACTCTAGCAGATTCTTATATGCATCCTGGAATGAGGATGTGGCGAATGGTTCTTTGAGAGGTTTGATCGCGTCATCATATAACTTCTTATGTCCTTTCAAGATATATTCTTCAGGAATGTATCCATCCGGGTTGGAAGCTGTCTTTGCCACCTTGAATGTGTCGAGTGGCGTGGCGCCAGGGGCCCAGTTAGCGCTGTATTGCTTCCTTGTGGCTCGAATTCCGTTGAAGTGAACGAAGGCGTTATCGTTACCCATGATCACTTCAAGAAGCTTGTTTCTTAAGTTAAGCCCGTCAACCAACTTGAATGTACGCTTCATGAAGTCAATATCCGGATACCGCATGGCACCTGCGTCCTGTCCCATATAATATGAATGAATTAACCTTTCACTGTTGAGAAAAAGTTGATGAAACATACGAAATACTGGTACGGTCCAGGTACCTTAGGAAAATAATGGGTGTATAGTCTGCCACCATGACGTCCAGACGCCTCGAGGATCTCGTACTTGATCCCTAGCGAGTCGAGTATCATGGCAGTATACATGCCAGCGGCACCAGCTCCAAGAATACCGACGGGTAATTTGGCGAGATCTTCAGGAGGAACATACGGAGGAGGTGGGCCTAAGTCTTCGTCTGGGATACCCGTGCTGAATTGGAAGTCACCAATAGCCTGGCTTGCTTGTTCGTATACAGCCTTGTCGGGAGCAGGTGGTACTTCTCCTTGCACTATATTGACAGTAGCAACCCTGTTGAAAAGAAATTATTCGGGTACGGTGAGGATGCGAACAATCGTGCGTACATGTCATCAAAATTGCCTACCGCATTGCCCTTACCGGCAGACTGATTAGTGTTCTCCACGAAAACCTATAATGCCGAGTGACTTAATACAAGAAACTTTTTTTCCTGAAAAATTTACTGACAAAGTAGGTAACATAATCCGGCGTACCTGCAGGAGCCTTTTTGGGCTTGGTGACCTGAAAGAGAAAGGTGAGCCGATAGGATAGAAAAGGAAAGAAGAAGACCTACCGAGACGAGGGAGATTTGACTACTATAATATTTCTTGTTTTCGAGGTTTCGACCGCTCATTTTAGGATCCTTGGAGTAGAAAAAACTAAAGTTTACGGTTGTTGAATCACTTTGTCCCGCTATGGCGAAAGTTTTGTAGCCTGTGATCAAATCTTCCATGATCACATTAGCTTTGCCAGATTGGTCGGCAAAGTACTGAGTGTTTGTAATTCCCCGTGTCGTGTAACGCAGACGCGCGAGCTGATTGTATGGTTGACGCGAGACCTGTAACAAGATTATAATTGCGAAACAAAGGAAATTGACACGAAGCTTACAACAGTGATAGTGGTTAACCACCCGGGAGGGACTTCAATGTTTACGACTGGCCCACCTGGTAAAGATGTCGTGGGACGGGCCATAGCTGTAAGCTATAGAGTAAAAACGTGGACAACTAGGTGAGTAAAGGAGCAGGAGAAACCACGCCGGGGTCTGGACGGGAAATGTCAGGGGTTGATATATATTTCAGTCACTTCAGGAGGGGCTGACAGCAACGTGTCCTCACAATGCCGACGATTAGATGCTTGTGAAAGCTGCGGGAGTTGTATATCCTGCGTCGCCTCCCAGGGAAATAAAGTCGCAGGTAGATTGCCACCATTGCTATTTTCAAATTAACGCCAGGAAAAGAGTGGCTGATATCAAAGCTGAATCGAGAATTGAAGAGATTGCCTAATAGTTGAACATGCTTGTGAAAGGAACAGAAGTAGAAGCATGAAGTTGACAGGCATCTTGTTAGCGAAGACAGAGCTTGCCGTGCTGCAGTGGATGAATAGCCCAGATGATTCCTTTGAGAAATTTGTTCTGAACAGTAGACAGTGGCGGATGGCTTGGCCGTAAGTAAAAGAGGGTAAAGTGAATGACACGCAGGTTGATAGAAGACGTCTGAGTGTCGGGTCTGTCGGAGGTGTAAGGCTGGAGGTGGCCGAAGGCTTCTTGCTATAGTTGATAGGGACGACTTACCGATGATTTGCCTTGACGTGGAAGCTGTCCTCATACCCCAATTTCCAATCCGCTTCACGTCAACCTATCTCCTAAATTGGGACGAAGCGTGACTAGCATGATAGAAGACCTTCGGCCATACAACGGTAGAAGCCAAAGCAGCAAGCCTGGAGGTGAACGAAGCTTCTTTGGCTCTTGAGCGACAGAGCAATCTTATGGGTAATCTGCCTCTATGTCGAAAACGTGATACAACTACCTCGGATCTTGGAGCTTTATGACAATGTATCGCGGTGATTAGACTGAGGTGTAAAACTTTGAAAAAGCTCCTAAATACTTAATTTGTTGCAGAGAGGGGTCAATACAAAAATAATAGCCTAGAATCCGTGCTACCTTCTATGAGGTTGATGTCCACTTGATTTCCCGTTGCAAGCATGTGCTATTGAATGTTCTTCAATGGTTCCCAGATCCACAGTAGTTGGTATTTTGCAGGTGATAAAGATACCGATCGAGATTGTGTGAGAGTGCAACTGAGTGTGAGCAGGAAGAGGTACCCGGCCCCAAAGTTGGATTAAACAGAGGACTGTTGGCTCATAGCGGAGTTTAAGAACTTACACTCGTTGATACCTGTATTCCTAGGTCACACAAGTTGTATTGATTTTCCTCAATATTTTTCTAGATCTTAAACAAATTAGACTTACAGCTCTAGTTTAGGGGTGAGACTATAATGAATTGCAATAATCGATGAGGCTCATAGCTGGCTTTTGCATAAACAGTATAAACAGCATATATTCAAGCCTATTGATACAGAAAAGTGTGCTGATTCGCTCAAATGTCTCATCGCGCGTCATCAAGGCTTCCGAAGATTTGGGTGAAGTCCTCCAAGTAAGACGCGAGTCAACTCTTGGATAGTGAAGGATCCTTTGTACGGAACCGTGTCGACCATCCCCTTCCATTAAATGTAAATCCAAATGCCTATAACATGGAAAGAAAAACGGCTCACATTATTGTCGATGGATTTAAGGGCATTGAGCGTGACATCTGCACCCTGGTCGTTTCCAATCTGAACAAATTGAATGCCCATGTGATTGGGATGGTAGTGATGATCTCTAATATATTTCGCAGCCTTTTCAATCTCTTCCTTAGATTTTGGGTCGTCCGCTAAGTCATCAGGTTAACCACGTGGTGGCAGGGGCGTGAAAGACATTACTGGGTTTCCCATCGGTGATGACAATGAGGTCCAATGGCTTCACCTCTCGGTACTCAGGATTGCCAACGACTGCGTCTATCTTCCTAAGATGGTCTTGCAATCTCTCGCCAACTCTTTGACCAGTGGGTGTACCACCTAAAATCCACAATATATGTAAGCTTTGGGACGCTGGCGAAACATCTTGCCGATAGCGCTCACCGTCGGGTCCAACGCGATCTAGAGCCTGCTGAACCTTCGGCTTATCCTTTTAAAGCATATGAGTGTCTCGGGTGAATGGAGTAATGAGAGAGGAATACAATGACATTCCTAATCTGATCCTTCATCTTGAAAACATCGTTGGAATTGAGGAAATACATGTCAATTCCATCGGTATCATGGTCAATAGCGGTGTTGGCCAAGTCTATGAGTGCCTTCTTGAGCTGATCCCACTTTCGTGGATTGCCCTCGGCCATCTGGAATGCAGTTTAGGAAGACGCGGGATAAAATTCAATGAAAATGACCGACAGAGCCAGAGTCATCTATGAGGAAGATAGTGTCGTAGTATCTAACCCATTTGAGAACGTGAGAGGGCATACTCCCATAACCGTTTGCTTACTTGAGATAATTTTCTATCGTCTTGGGACGGGGATAGTCCATCGCCGGATTGTACCCAGGGTGTGTGCCTGCAGGAGGTGGCGGCGGCTTAGGGTTAGGAGGACCTGGCTCGTTGCTAAGATCGATAGGCGGGAGATAGGTCATTTGAACCGTCACGATCCTAAAAAGCGTATATGCGACGCTGAACGGAGACTCAATGGTTAAATTACCTACATGTCATCATACGGTTTCCCAACTTGTTGACTGGGAGGTGAATCTTCGACGAAGACCTAGTGATTTGTAGGTCTCAAACATTTGGTTGCAGACATCAGGGGGAATGACGCACTATGAGGTTCACGAAATCAGGAACTTCCTTCGGAGCCCTTTTGGACTTAGTTGCCTAGCGCAAACAAAAAGGTACTAGTTCAACCTTCTAGCATCTAAAGAAAGTAGAGACTTACTTCAAACACCTGAAGACCATAGCTCCTATTCGGATCCTTCGCAATTGTCCTCGCTACAGTCCGCAGGTCCGTAGGGTCAAATTCCGCCTTGGAATAGAAAACATTGATGTCGAAGGTCCATTCATAGGTTACGGCCGCTTGCTCAGAGGTCTCTTGGTCCTGTTTGTAATCCTTCAAGATCCCACCAGGTTTGTCCCGGGCACTCGACATGAGCGTCCTTCCGCCGAGATCATAATCCTTGTTTACGATCTCCACTACATGCTGGTAGTTCTCTTGCTCAACCTATAAAACGGTAGGACACACGGTAAACCTGGTGGAACAAAGTAATTAAATGTATATTTACCGAAGCAATGGTGCAGCACCAATCCGCTGGGACTGTCACTGTGAGGTTAGAGCCGTTTACTTTGTAGCTTGGTCGACTGGTCATCGCGCGGTGAACGTCAGGAAGGTCATTGTCGCCACCCACTTATATAAGGATGTGACATTATTGTCTCGCCACAGTCGGAACATCGGTTGATTCCGACAGTCTGTAAATGGAACCGGAGAGAGAATAATGCCGCTGTCCTTGAAAGGGAAGAAGGGACACTAACCATTAGAGGAAGAATGTAACTGATGTCGGTGGCTTTGGAAGCTCTGCCTGTCCTGCCTTGATGTTGAATCTTCTTTTAACTGCCCCCTTTTTGTATAATACAGTGTCATTCTTGTTCTCACTCTCACACACAGATTCGAGATCGTTAGCCTCATGGCATCATAACGGGATTTATTCTCGGGATTTAGAGATAATGGCTTATTTCAAATGTATCGCTGATAATCTCCAAAGATACATTTCTTATACTAAAATATTACATGCACAGAAGGGGTAATCATAGCACTGCAGAAAAGGGGACGTTATTGTATCAGTTTTTCATTTTGTGGATTTCTGTACAAAGTGCACCGTGGCCACTCTTCCAACAAAAATCAGCCAAAAGGAATGGACTACACATCAGGGTACGTACCCATCGTCGTAAATTCCATGGTCATTAGCAGCTTGGTCCTCGGTGTCTTCCACAAAAATCTGCGTCTGTCTTAGAAACAGCAAAGAAGGAGGGAATTGAATACAGACCATCAAAGTCGTGTAATCAGGCACCTTGTTCTTAGCACTCTCTGGCCTGTCCACCTGCAACACCCAGTCAGAGCAATACAATGAGTGAAAGAATGGAACGAACACTAAGGACATCGATTCGGCGGCTCTGATTCGGAGGTTTGGCAATTGATGTTAACTTGGCCGTGAATGCATCATTTTTATTCGGGAAGTAGAAGAACTCGAGGCTGATGTTCATGTCGAATTTCTGCGCTGCGTATGCGTACGAGTCACTCTCGTCCTTTATGACCTTCATTGGCTCTAGATCGTTTGTGCCGTATCTTTTGCCCATGTAGTCATAGCTGAAGTCATCGTATACATCGTCGGTGATTTTGATGACTTGGAAATATTTTTCGCGAGATATCTGATAATTTTAGAAAATGGTCTAGGTTCGGCGTGGTGAAATGGCGAAAATGTGAGATATACTCACAGCGGCGATGGTGACAAACCATCCAGGAGGAACTTTAAGGCTGAGTTTGGAGCCTGTCTTGGTGAAGGTGGGTCGGGACATGATGGACGAAGTGCTGCGTTGTGTAAGGTTGTTGACTCGTCCTAGCATATAAATGTGCGCCCCATCCTAGTTCATTATGTAACCATGAATGCAGCTCGGGATAGTCAACATGTTTCTTCGCACACTAGGTCGGATGTTCTCCAGATCCGAAGATAGCCACAACCACGCACACTTTGTTCCCCATTTCAGGAACAGGGTGACATTAGCATCCGGGGATTCTTGGGCTTCTTTCAATTATGAGTTGTTGCTATTCCCAGCAGATGCACTTTAGTTGGTGAGGAAGGATCACGGGAAGGAGAGTAACAGGGTCGGGAGAATCTAAGAACCTATCAAGCTTCAAAGAAACTGAGGAAGCACAATAACACACCATTTCATGCCACTAGAACTCCCAGGAGATAGCCGAACTTATCGCGCCTTTGGTTCGTCACCTTAGTATCGTATAGAGTCAACTGCTGAATATGCTCACAGATAGTTTGTTGACGACTGCAGGCGGACAAAGGTGCTCCACTAGCAGATATAACGGCGTAGCGCTTGCGGCTATGCGGTACATGACCACTGTGACTGCCATCCAAAAAAATTGTCTCATGAGCGTAAATTCGTTGTATTAAATCATATCCATTATTTTCTGCCTCGTTTACATTAGATAAAGAGGAATGATTTTATTATCCAAATCATTCCTTTATCCGCTCCAGTACGGGGCGGACCTAAGTGCTTAGCTCGCGTATGAAGCCCTCAATTTCTATTTGAAAACCGCATGAGAAGTATCAGTTTACATGATATCGACTCAACTTACGGATTTGAGCAACGTGCATTTATAGAATGTAAGGCGACTGCCGTCAAGATTTCCCCCCAATTAAGTCCTTATTGGGCCTTTAAAGTTAGAAATTATATGGCCAAAACCTTTCTTGTGAACGGTACTTATACGTGATAGACTGAATATGAAAGGTGAATGCCTGTCAAGTGTCTATGCCTGGAGGTGGATGGCTTGACGATGTCGGATTCTATTGTCGGGAAATTCAAGTTACCGACGAGGTGCCTTGGCATGGCTGTTATGTCTAAATTTGGATGTCTAACATCATGGCAATGCGCCTCGCGCATCTACCATCGAGCTGGATGATTGAGTGGCTGCGAAGCTGCTAGTTGACAGAGAAGATAGAGAAGAACCTCCATCACGGGACTCTTCCATCTGCATGGTCCGAAATCGCAAGATCTGCCCAGACAGTGAGAAGAATGGTGTGGAGTCGGGACATGGAGAAACACGTTCTGACTCAATCCCTGTCCAGGAAAGATCGGTCGGTCTTTCAGAATTGGAATAGCTAGCTGCGCATATAAGCAACATGCCGCTCAACGGCAGTATCCCTGAGACCAACAGAAAGTCTTGCTGTTAGCATGTCTCGTCCAACATATACCACCAGCGATTCGACCTTCAAACTCGAATTGCCCTCAAGATGGTACGCAACTATCTTTGCTGTAAGTGTTGTAGTTCATTTTTATCTCTCATAACCAACGTACTTTCTTTCCAGATCTCCCGCAAGCCATACCAGCAGGGTGTAAGAGTACAGCGCAGTTATATTCCAGATGTATTCGACCTGCTGGTGAGCGAGGAGGGCAAGACAGGGGAAACCATGTCTCCGGCTCGCACACTAGGCAATCCACAGCCAGTCGACACTCTCCCAATGAATGACCCGTACACCGTTACGATCGACTGTTATTATTCGAAAACACCGTTACAACGTCCAGGAAGAATCATGAGGGACGAGTATCGTAGCAAGGACCTGCAGGTCGTGAAGGTTTGTGACATCAATCTCTTTAATTTCTGAAGTAGTCGTGTAGACTCACGATTGTCTTTTAGTTCAAGAAGTCAGATAAATCCCCGAAAGATGTGCCCGATTATCAGGATTTCGTGGTGCGTTTTTCGGACGGTCGTGCACCACTACGTTGTTATCTGACACCATTCCACCATCCCTAGGTATTTATCGAAGATACTGGCGGTGATCAGCTAGGTAAACCTTATGATGATGCGTTCGTAGTTTACCTTGGACAACGGAAAGATGCTGATGTTGAGTTCTACAGGGTTATTACAATCCATTGTGTGCAGGCTGGTCCTGATGACCCACCGCCACCGGATCCGAACGTTATGAAATACCGTTTATATGATGTGCAAGCAGAGATAGTGTCAGTGGTTTGCATGCTTGGTAAAGATAAGGACTAACCTTGGCTCCGTATAGACCTGGAATAACTAAAGCTTTCGAATACTTCTATTTCTTCTCAATCGCGGACCTCTCACATTTCCGCCAAGTCGTCAAAGAATGGGTACTTCCCAAGATCACCATTTCAGCACAAATCGTATACAACACTGTTCCTCCCTCTGGGCTGGCTATACCTGGCCGCAAGGACGTAGGACTTTCTTTGGGTTTCACGTCTACCGGTCTGCAACGGTTCGGGCTTACAGAAAGCTTGCAGGATGATGCCTTCCAAAGAGGCCAGAAGGCGGATTCGAGAGACCTGGGGGACGATGGCACCGACAATGGAGGTTCTTTCGGCCCTGAATGGGATTCAGAGTTCAGAACCCAAATGGACGGGATCTTCCAAATCGTCACGCACGACGATGACGTCGCGAAGGCTTTCCTTGTTGAGCTCGAAAACGCTTTCCGCATTGACTCGAGTCGCTCCTCCATAAACAAGATCTTGAATTTCCGCGCGACCTTCAGGCCAGCGCCAGACACCACCAACGAGCACTTTGGGTTCCGTGACGGTATCGCGCGTCCGGAAATCGAAGGCGTGACGTATTTCAACTCCAAGGGAATGAGATTCCCTGGCTCGCCAGAGATCCCCTACGGTCAACTCGTAATGGGATTCGACGGAGACGTGCATAAGGCGACCAGACCAACCTGGGCGGTGGGAGGTTCTTTTTTGGTGTTTCGCAAGCTGAAGAGTTTTGTTCCGGAATACCATGACTTTGCGTTGGGGGAGGGCCGTCGATTATTCCCAAATCTGCCGCCACAGAAGGCCGCAGATCGTCTTGGAGCGAGACTCTTTGGGCGTTGGAAGAGCGGTAAGATGGTGTCCCATATCTTGTCAGTTGGTTTTCTAAAGGTTTATTTGCCATAGGCGTACCACTCGTGCTTGCCCCAGAGGAAGATAACGGGACCATTACTGAGAAACAATTCAATCTCTTCGATTATGACCCTCAGGATCAGATAACATGCCCATTCAGCGCCCACACTAGGAAATCGTTTGCTCGCAGCGATACACCAGACAGCAAGAGCCACCTGTCAGTTAATTTAATACGTTGTTTCATTGCGCCAATTAAACTAACTTCCTTTCTCTGTCTCTTCGCACGCAGATTCAGGAGAGCAAGTATTCCCTACGGTCCCGAAGTCACCCCAGCAGAGGAACAACAGCGCAAGACTCTGATCGACAGAGGTTTAGTCTTTGTCTGCTATCAGAGTAGCATTGAGAATGGATTCAAGTTTATTCAGAAGAGTAAGTACTTACCTTGTCTCCTCTTCAAACACCTGACCCGTCTCTCCAGATTCCATCAACAACCCCAATTTCCCTCCCGGCAAGCGTATTCGGCCAGGCCTCGATCCCATTATGGGGTCAACGGGCAAAAAGGACGTGTGGCGTTACACGACTGGCGCGAACCCGCTTTCGCCAGCGGTCGCTTTGGATTTCCCAACCCAGTTTGTGCATGCAGACGGTGGAGAGTATTTCTTCCTCCCGCCTATCTCCACGCTCAGGGACCGGATTGCATTGTAATTTGGCTTCTTCAGTATACGAGAATGATCTTTCGGCTCTTCCCTCTCTGAGAACATGTCTGTACGCGATACGAAATGAAGAAGTCATTACATCGAGTATTTTAGACCCTAATATCACATCGAGGATAGACTCTTTGTGAGATTAGGGTGTAGTCATACATGAGTAATGTGCAACTCATCCCGATCATGTCCGACAAGCTGTGTACGTGGATGATGTTGTGAGAGTGCAGTGAGAGTCCCTAAAGATGATTTGCAGGACGAAGTGCGCTCCTCGCGATGAGAGCACTGCGCAGGCATTATCGAGTAGGTTGCTCACTGTCTGGCGTGAGCTTGTCTATGGGCATGACCTTGTGAACGTTAGAAGGCATTCAAAAGCGAAGGTGAGTCGTCGATGGCGTACTTCGTGATGTCGACGTCCATATTGGTCATGTACTGCCACCCCCGTCAATCTCGTTGCTTTTCGACTGGATCAATGTCTCTACATCCTGTATCCCCATCCCCAACAATACCCTATCTTCCCTAACGGGCTGCAACTCAGCAGGGAGGCCCGCATCCAGTCAATACCAGAAAGATGCGAACACCGGCACGTCTTCAGCGGCGATGAGGCACGTATGCTGAAGGAATTGGGTATGCGGATGGTGCAGCTTTGTGGGAGGGTGTAGGGAATGAAGGGGTAATGCTACCAAGAGGACAAGGGTAGCGATGCGCGTCCGTTGAACGCGTTCAGCCTCGGCCAGCCAGGATGTGCAGATGAATTAAGATGATCTGAAGTGTAGCTATAGTTCAGTCAGTCCAAGGCGAACGAAGGGAACTGTGTTGTTCGACTGTGTTGTCCTCGATTCCAGTGTCGACGCGCCTCCATGCGACGATAGCCCGTTTCTTGCGCCATCGAAGTATTTGTGTGAACGTTAATAGCCTCCTGTAACCTTCTCGTCCTTCCCGAGACCATCCAGCCCAGTTGCGAGCCCGTCCTCGTTGCCTGACCCACCAGCCAGCCAGTTTTATAATCCGGACTTCGATTTCGATCTAGCCGCCTCGGTAGCCTCTGGATCATCGATTAATGATTTGGATCGTATGTCACTGCGCGCGAATTGCGAAGAGACGAAAATGCGTGTGCTATTCGAGCTGGGTACGGCCTTACTTTTCGTTGTTGCGAAAACGGTGTGGCAGGCACTAGGGATGACGCCACCGCCGTGGGCTTTAGACGTTTACCGAATGGAGAGGGGAGTAAAGGGATGTTAATGTTTGAGAGAGAGTGTGTGTGTCGAATGCGAAGATTCTGCAGCGGAGGTCTGAAAGCGGAGATGGAGGCGAATATGACGCAACTACGAGCGTGGACCAAGAAGGACAAATGCGACGGTGATCGATATGGTGATGACTGCGGAGTCTCTTAGGGTTTTCGCTCTGGTGTGCGTGTAGTGGTTGCGTGTGCATAGAGTCTTGCATGATGGAGGATCAGATGAGAAATAAACTTCGTCTATCAATAAGAACGCACCTCTACTCAAACTTCTGTATGTTCGTCCTCGAACAACATATTTCGCATTCATACCCAATACCAGTGCATCACATCGTCCGCTCCTCGTCGCCTATTCCGATAAGGACCAGCGTGGTTGTTGGGCGTCCAAGTCCCGAGATGAGAAGCTCGCTTCCATTAGGATGGATCTGACGTTTCTGGATGCCGTGGTCACGTATGCAGAGGGCTGGGCAGACTGGTGGTCCTCAGAGATTTGCGCGGGCCTATGGCCAGTGCGGAACCCCAAGAAATTTCTCCCTGAAAATTTCCGAAGAACTGGTCAAGCGTGGGAAGCGAAGAACTCTGGGGATGACCAGTTTGCTGTCATTTCCTCGTTCCACCACCACCTCTTTATCCGACGATTTTCTATTCTTAAGAAGTTTAATCTCCGATAGCTACTACGTATTATCATTGGAGGAATCGCTGATCTCATAGATTCGTCTCATGGGCTTGTATCTATCGAAATGCGTCATAGAACTTGAAATAAATTCTAGAAACTAGCATTGCCCAGTTCTCGTTATAGAATCATCACATATATGTACCTCAGACTCCAACACGCCGTGAAGACTACTTATAGACCTCAACCACCTCTCAGCAGCAAAGTCTCTACTCTATGAAAATAATACCGAGTCCAACAAGGTACGTCGATCTTATCCCCACAAGTAGTTCTAATGCTTGACGATAAGCACAAAATATAGCATATTTATTCAGATGATGCCACAAGTGAAACAGTGCGGTGGCGAACTATCCTAGTGGTAACTTATAGGTAAGTCTTTGACAATTTGCCAGGCTCCATGGAAAGCGAGTAAAAAGAAATCAAGATTATTATAACAATGACATAGTAAGACAGGTACAAGCACAAGAATTAGGCAGAATCGTGAAAAGTCCAGAGATAGCTAAGTAAATCCAGTTCCGTGGGGTATTTAATAATACATAATGCTTGGTTACAGTGATGTCGCGAGGAGAATGAGGAAGAATTGATGAGAGGCGAAGAAGAAAAAGACTAGAATACAAATCTAATAACGGGAAGGTTAGTTCAGAGAACATCTCTTTGAAAATGTGGTGACTTACGATGATCGAGAATCAAAGGAGGCCAATTTATTTTTATTTTCCTATCTGTTTAGATCCAAGCAGAGTCTTCGATGTCTAGGAGTTCAGCCTTAGGATGGAATATTAGCTTAGCGTAGACATGTAGAATTGGAATACTTACCTTTTCGACGATCGGGAAGCTCTTCTTGGGGAAATAAGAGCGAACCATCTTGGTAACAGTGCGGGTGACGGTAGTAGAGGACATGTTTGGCGTAAGAGGGTTATTGAGTAGAGAATGTGATGGAATGTAATGGAGATGCAGGGATTGCTGAAGGAAAGGGCCGCACACGAATACCGGTTTTATAGATAGAAAATCTGAGCCGATTTAAGCGAGGTCGTCTGTCATCGTTAATTCTGATTGGTGCAGCACCTCCGACCAATAGATGGCGGGCCGTATGTTTAATGCTGTCCGGGTGCTCCGCTCTATCCTCGACCGGTGGCTGTGCAGTTAATTAACACCTTCCCAGCTGCATCTCCATCCTTCCGGGGCTTTCTCTCTCTCGCGATCTTCTTCAGGTATCATATCCGAGTAGACATTGGTCCGTCAAGTCGGACACGCAGCAAGTATCTACTAATCGGTCTTGGGATGCCAACTCATGTCATGCGTATTGTTCAGCAACTTTAGGGACTAACGGACAATTTTCCTTGTCCGACTTCGTAATTGAGGCACAAGGACGCCCAAGGCCTCTAGTCGGAATCATCTGCTCAGGAGCATCGAGTCACAGCTGCCCAGATATAGGTCTTGGGTAATTACATCAATATCAATGCTTATTTCTTATTCAACTTTATTTAAGCTATACTCACTAATGCATCTAAGATACTTAGTCTTATTATTAGCTAGACATC
>KN837108.1:541921-559284 GCA_000827215.1 Sphaerobolus stellatus SS14 | reverse complement strand
TGAGTTGTAGACAGTTTGCGGAGGTTTGGTAATATCTCCCGAGTTAACGGGTCGCCTTGGAAAGGAGACCATGTTTCGTACATACTGACTGCGAGCATCAGTAAACTGGGTCGGTGAGCCCACGCGTCCCGGATAGCGCTGATCCGGTCTGGGAACGCCCTGGTCAGTCCCACAAGTCCCAGGTAATCCTGCGAAGTCCCAAACCGCTGCAAAATGTTACTCTACCTATTATACAGTAACTTAAATTAATACTTAGGAATGCGGACTATACACCCTAACATGACGATAATTATAGTGCACAATTGCTTTTGACCGCATATACGACTACATGTACATAATGAATAGCTACTAGATATAAGTAAGTACTTAAATCAATCCCTTTTTGCTTTTCTTTGCTCTGTTATATTAAGCTGTTGCGGTCTTTCCTTATTGAATTATGTTACCGTTTAGTTTTTGGATGAAGTACAGGGCCGCCTTGCGAATACTTAGTTAGAGTGATGCTATTGGCACGCAGGGCATCAGTTGCGCAATCACGTGACATGTTCGTGCTGCGCATTCCCTGAACTTATATTAACTTAAAGTTCATGTCGTGACTCCTAACTATCACTCTCACCCTCACACCACCTTCTCCTCATAATTGCATTCTAAGCCTCCTTCACCGAGTCTTCCGACCTGCAGGGCTGTTAGATGGTTATCAAGACATGGGTGAGAACAGGCTGCTAGATTAAACTATTAGATACATTAATTTCCTCCTTGTTACATGCTGTGGCAACGAGGTAAGTTTGATTTTTGAGAACAAGTCATTCAACTATTCTAACCAACCATTCTGCAGGGTCACTATTGAGCACAGAACTTTGATAGTTATTTGCGAAGGATGATGGATGACAATGGTTGAGACATAGACATGCTAGTAAGTATTTTAATCACGATCACTGTCTCCGATGCTAACTTGCTGTGTATCTAGATGTATCAAGGTTCACAAGCAGTTCAGTTTGCCCTATTTCGCATCTGACAGTTCGGAAGAATTCAGATAGAACTGGATGGATGGATATGATGGTCGGTATTAGAGGTTCAATCTGTACTATTTTACGTGCACTATTTTACTAAGTACTATTACTGGATGTTACGATAGCACTACTCAATAATATACTATTTTTTTACGATTTATATGAGTGCACCGGTACTAGACGGACGTCCTGGACAGAGCTGGATCGCTGGGATTAGACCTGTCTCAACGGATCCCAACCTGTCCGGGACCACCCCAGTTCGGGGGCAGTGTGCCCACCAGCTGTCCGGGAGCGCCCGGGACACTCTGGGATGACTGAACGAACTTACTGATGAGGGATGTAATCGTGGGATGTCGTTTTAAAAAGGAAATGAATGCCTCTGAATCTTCTGGGTCACTGATCATAAACATGTAGATTAGAACGGACGTAAGGTGGGGCCAAGTAGCCCTCTCAAGCAGGTCCCTGAGTTCTGTCGTGGGTGGGATAGTGAAATCGATCTCAAAGGACGATAGGTTTGGTGTAAGACAGCAGATATCATCAATCACTTCTTTCTTTGAATTTGGGGCAATGCATACTTCGTTTAGCTGCATGCGTCGGAGTCGGAGGAGAGGAGTGTACATGAGCTATTGGAATTGACAAACAAGACATCATTAGCAATGGATAATCACTCGGAGTGGCATATTCACGTACTAATTCATGATACTCTTCGTTTAAAGATATTATTTTGGAAGGTGAAGTTTGGAATAATTTGAGAGAAACTAACAGCGGCGTTGATGATGCGAGGAGCCGCAGGAAAGGCAGAAAACCTGAACCAGTAATAAATGTGCTGAGGGTCGTCAGATTCCTCGTATGACTGATCAAAGATCTTAGATCCAATATCATTCTTGGGATGACATCTTGGCAGAGAGAGTCTTTGTTGTCGGATGCTGGTGCCTCTGCTATGGTACTAGGGAGCAAACAACATGGGATGATAATAGGGCGCTTGTAAAAGAGCAGTGTGATCTTCCGATAGCGAGAAAGTAATGTTTTATGTTGAAGAAGTGCGTCGCCTAGCCCTAAAGGATATTCGCGGAGGTTGACCTTCAATATTCGGAACTGTATGTGGTATGTAATGATACGCGCGCATAACGCCTTGCAAGTAAGAGAGAGGTTGAGCAGGTCCTTTGGACTAACGATATCAAAAATTATTGATTCGATTATTTCCACTGGGCAGTCGAATAACTTCCTGGGCTGTAGTATGTTCATCGCAGTTGAGAGCAAGACGTTGACGTGACGTGAGTGGGTGCATGTGGACGCGAATACTTACGCGAACTCCGACTGTTCGCTCCCAGTCAACGGCGACCTGCGCCATTCCGTCCTAACCGCTGTATTATGTCCCCCATATACTGGCGGTGTAATGTAGACGTCTCTTCATTATTCGTCTACCATATTTACTTGAACCTTGAACCTCTCTCTAAAGTGCGTATTCATGTGCCTTTCCCGAACCTCCGCTATAGACTCATCAGCTATTCCAGCAGCTATATCTCCTTGTGAATGTCCCATATGTATGTTCCTCATTAACTCTCTCCGGGTCATAGGTGTGTCTTAATATGATCATTCCATTCGCTGTAGCACCCTGCTTACCCCGCCTGTTCCTGCAGCATAGCAGGAACATCAGCAGGTCTCGCTCGATAGGAAAGCATCCTAGGACGTCTCCTTGGGGCCTGGTATCCATTATCCTTGATCTGGAGAAATATCGATATATCACAGTGCTCGCCTCAAGGTACTCTTATGACTGTACGTCTGGTTCAAACGCATGACGTGATCGCCGCACTCTGACGTGTTTGAACAGATCAACTCTCCAGCATCGTTGTCCAGATCCTCTAGCATTTGTGCTCGTCCGGGTGAAGCAAGCTCATATGGTTGGAAGTTCGTCTTGGGTGTGTTCGAGCATGGGGCAGTACCGAGTACGTAGTTCAAACACATACTGAAGTCCATCTGATGACATGCTTTCGTAGGCGCATAACTTTGTCACGAAACCGATCATCGCTCTGTATGAGTAACCTCAAGGTCAACGTCCTGTTGCCTTCCACTTTCTCTCACATCTTCAATTTGGAGCCAGAGCCGTTTGATCGATCTTCTTTGTCAAGGTCCTACTTTTGTGCAGAATGCACGACGACACCATTAACGCTCCACATCTTGGCGATGGCCCCCGCTGCCTGAGACGTTCCGCCCTCACGCCGTGAATTATATGGATATAAGAACTTTCACTGCACTAGACACCGCAAACACCAACGATAACAAGCAGAGACAGCCGCATTCTCAAGTCGTAAAATTAGCCACCATGTCGGCCATTCGATGTCTATATTAAGAGATAACGATAGGGCCATAGTACGTCTTTCCAAATTGATGTCATTGTCGAAATCAACCACTGACACAACCGTTCTCTACGTAGTTTGTAACTAGAGGTCTCTGGTCTATTCAGGACTTAAGAGTGGATCAATACTTCTATGTATCGCAATATCTTCCATCGAGTAGAACACGACAGTGGAAATCAAGAACTCTTGTGCTTTCATGCTATTTTCCGTCAAAGCGCAAGCATGGTATTTGTTTACGCCTGATACGCTCCGTCAGTAACCAGTACCTAATCCCATATATTTGATGCTATCAAATTCTTGATCTCCTTTTAGGAGCTATTCTGCTTGCTTTACATCTTGTTCGATAACACGACAACTGAAGGCCACTGCTTGCGCAGCTCTCGTCGTGTCATAGACACACCTTTATATCCAACTTGAGGCTTGAATCAAGGCATTTATCCGCTACTTCCAGGCACCGGCGACATAATATCCAAATATGTGCCTATATATATGTACATCCATCCTTTTATAACGATTCAGAATATTCTATCAAAGCAGTTGGTGGCTTAAAGCAATACTTCATGTACCTATTATGATGTCAAAGGAGGATGTGTCGAAAGGAGAAAATATATGTCATAGCATATGCACAGCCCGCATTAGTGAGTCATTTCAGAGAACCTCTAATGTTTTAGCAGGAATAGAGATTAATCGGCTTTTAAGTAATAGTGTGTATAGGTCTCAAGGCCTCGAAAATTGACCTCTGCACCGCTGGGTATTTCCAAGTCTTTGAGTAAAATGCTGCAGAAATGATTCCTCAAGGACGCTCCTGAGTCACTACCCCCTATTAAAGCAGTTCAGGTGGCCAGGCAATGCTTCCTGTACCAATTAAGATTTAAAAGGGAGATCTAACGACAGGGGAAGATACTCTGCACAGCTCGCCTTTGGTATACTTAGTTGCTTCGACGACCCAATCAAGCCGTTGATTTACAACTAGCCACAGAGAATAAAAGGAAGGGTACGTCTCACGTTTAATATTGTGTGAGACATTAGTGTGTACAGCCTTCGACAGCGGTCTTTAGTGGATTGGTATAACTCGGTTAGCGGGCCCGCTGACCGAAATGATTCCGTCCGGTCTTCAACTGCAAAGAAGCATCATCAAAAGTCTCGGCAACTTGAGCTCCCAAGACCTAACGTAGTACGTCTCGGCGGCATGAACCCTCAAAGCCTCAAGCTCTGTGAGTAAGTTCAGTCAGTGTTGATCAACGTTTAAACCTTGACCACTGAACTTGGACGCGTAAGTGTCACGTGACATGTTCCTTTTAGCATTGACGACTCGAACCTCGCTGTTCAACGTCTTACACCCTCATTGTTCATCTTTGAGGTCTCGTTCAGTATCTGACTATATGTAATCAATATGGGTATCACTCAATAAAGTCGAAACTCTATCTTGATCATTCCAAAGGTCAGAATCTCACTCGCTCAGGATTCACGCAATACTCAGCATAATGGGGCCTGTTCGCTTTATTCTCGAAGTGAGTCTTTACATACGTATCATCAAGTTGCGCTTAATCACATTTTCTTTAAGCTAATTGACAGCCCTCTCTTTTCCCTTCCCATCTGCAAATCGGTGTAGCTCTGCCTGGTCGGAGCGCATGATGTATCCCTCAACAGAAGAGGTTGATGGAGTCGGAGGGAGTGTCTGATAGTGCGAAGGGCTGCGCTCGCTCTTTATCTCAAGCTTCTCTCCTCTCATGGTGGTAAGTTCTGAGTAGTTTTCGTTTTACTATTGACGACATACCTTCAATGCAGGTATCCGCGGGATCTTCATCATCTAATGAGATCTCAATCGCAGTAGCCACGCTGGAGCCTGTGAGCATTTAAGTGAGTAAAATTATTCAATTCCTACTGCTCCCGCAAGACTTACCTTTGTTGGTACTGTTGTCAATGTTACTCGCCCTATTGCTTGCGCCTCCACCTTCCCTTTCGCTTCCACTCCCACTCCCCTCGCCGTGTATCTCCGCTAGGTTCTTCTTGAACTCTGATTTTTTATTGATCATAGGCAATTAGGAACACGTGGAACGACACTATAGTATATATATGTGTGTGTGTGTCTTTTAATTGTCGAAATAAGAGGGAGAGCGACCCCTAGGAATATTCTGTTTGATCTTCGGAAATGGGACAGAAGGAGCACTGAGAGAATCACAGTTGTCTGGTCTTCTACTAAATATCTTACAATGTTAACTGTAGAAGGTACTTTATTATCTTATATTTATAGTGACCGCTGATTATTCTCAAATTATTTGAAAGAGAACCCTGCGCTGAGGCAGAAGCAATCCGAACAAGACATGACACGTGATAAAGGTTCAACAGTCAACTCAGTGTCGGGCAACGTCGAAGGATACAGCTCTGCCATGCCTGAAAGTATATACAGAGTGAATTACGAAATAAACTCGGTATCTCAGCGTTGTATAAGAAGAACCGGTGATAAATTGCAGGGTGCGACCAATATAACTAGAGCCCGGAGTGACAGTTAATCTCCGGGTCTACGCGAGTTATACCAATCCACTATAAACTCCTTCGACAGAGCCTAATTCTGACGTGCTAGTGAACGCATACCTGCGGCACATGAACACCGGTATCTTCTCGTATCCGATTTGATGTTGACTATAAAGTCCACCATAAGTAATTTTCTGGCTCCATCCGATGTACAACACCGCTATATCCCTTCATCGCTCTCTCAACTCAAAAAAAAACTCCACATCTATCTCCCGCTCCAGCATCCGCTCCTCGGTGGCAGACTGAGATAAGAAGGCGCACAGCCTCAGCATAGCCTCTAGCTGTGCAGCCGTCATGCCGAACCGTTCATCGCCTATTCGCCGGAGCCCAGTGCCTATATTTAGGACAGCCAAGAAGTTCAAAAGCTCGGCGTTTTTGCTCGCTCTAAGGCAATTTCACTCACGCCTCTATTATCTCCTAATAACACTTAACGCCACATAATGTATGTCCCATTAGTATCTGTATGGCTTAACGGCGACAAGAAGAAGACAAAGTCACTCGAACGACGAAAAGGTGCGGTATTCCTTTGTTTGTTATCGTGTCTGACTCGAGGCTGACATGTGTTTAGGTGGAGGAAAAGGCGGAGGCGGAAAGGGAGGAAGTGAAGGAGGTAGCAGTGGAAGCTCAGAAGGAAGTGGCAGCAGCGGAAGTAGTGGATCATCATCGAGTGGAACTTCGAGCGGCAGTTCAGGCTCAAGCTCAGGCAGCAGCAGTTCCAGCCGTGGCGTACCCGTTACTTCTGGGAGCAGCAACACTGGTACTGCAAGTGCAGCAAGCAAAGGAACGACGAAGATTGCGACGATCCCTTCTGGGCAGCCGTTTGCAGGAAGAACGTTTGGTGGCGGGACGAGGGATGAAATCTACGGGACTAGGTACGTTCCTTGCTGTTTCGTTATGGGATATGGAGCTGACGTTGAAGTTACTCTCTAGACAATACGGTAGTGGCTACCCAGGTCAAACTGTCTCAGGCGTAGCAGGCCGTGGATTCCCCTTCGGTTTCTGGCCTCTCACGTTCGGCGGTCTCGGCGGTTTCGCTATCGCACATCAGCTAAATAACAATCATGAGGTGCGTCTCCTCATATTTAACCATTTCATCTTACGACAACACTAACCTTCCTTATAATCAGTACGGTGACCCCACCAACTCCTCTCGCCCCGGCGGCGCCCTCTTAACCGTGCCTTTCCAACCCCCAAACAGCTCCAACAATACCCAAACCTTCCGCCTCCTGTCCGATAACGCAACACTCACCGCACTAATTCCTTCCATAATATCCTCCTGCTCCCCTGCCTCATCCCAAAATATTAAAGCCACACCATTCACAAACTCCTCCGCCGGCCCAAGACCCGAACAAGTCATCCAATATTATCGTTCTAGCTCCATCGCCCTTGGTCTGGATGGATATAACAATACCTCTGTGTTTTCAAATAACACTAATGCCACGGATACGCCGCTTCCGACTATTGGGAATCAGACCTTCTTGAATTGTCTCAATAGCACGATTGGGAATCAGGCGTTGTTGCTGGATGATAGTTCTAACTCGTCGGCGGCAATAGGAATGCAGTTTTCAGGGTATTTGCTGACTGTTTTGGTGGTGGTACATATGATGAGATGGATTGTTTGAGTACGATACGTTCAAGACTGCTGGATCCTTGGATCCTTGGAGATATTTAGTACGTTTCATATTAGCTGTATATCTTTATATCCGTTCCGGTTGACCTCTGCTCTTTGTTAGTATATCGATGTATAATTAGTTGGATATTGTAATCACTTCATCGACACATGTTACATGAAACGCACTGCCAGTGGTCGATCGAAGGACATGCCGCCTCTGAGAAACATTGAGCTTCAGGAATTAACTTACCGCGACATTAGTAGTAGGATTAAATCTAGGGTGACATCCCGAATTCAAGCTCTGAAGCTCTGTCTTCAAGTGATAGGCAATAAAGTACGTATCCAGCTCATTATTCGTCCGCAGGTCAGCCCTGTGCAAGTTTCGGTCCGTATGGAGGGTGTCGTAGCCTTCGATTGGATTGAGACGCTTCGATATTTGTAGGAGACGATGTTCTGATATTTTCATCGTAATTTAAACAGTGGCTACAAAGAACAGTGTTTATTCGCGCTTTCATCTCCAGGCTTGAGAAATGGATATGAAGGTTATAACCTCATTGGCGATTTATCATAGATGTAAGTAATAACGAGGAATTATCTACCTATACATCCACAATGCATGAAACCTTTCACCAACTAGCCATCACAGACAACACTTTCTTATCCCTGATGTCGCCTCCTAAAAATGGAAGATAATCTCGCGGAATAAGCGCACAGGGATGAAGAATGTTGATGGAAAAGTAAAAGATATGATCTAGACTGACTAGTAAGCCGACGACCTTCTGCGTGTAAAGCAGACATTCCACCAATTGAACAACCAATTACTGATGAAAGTGCGAGGTATGGGCTATTTCCAAGTCGAACACATACTTAAGGACCAATGATTCAAGGCGTCTTTGCTAGGTTATTCAGTGAAAAGGTATCTGTAAAGGCTTCGTGATTACAGTTTCATGAAGCTCATATCGATATCCAGGCCAAGGGACAGTATGTCTCGCGTCCCTTATAATAAAGCTAACCTACCAACTATTACTGAGCAGGGACGAACTCGATGAAATCTCTCTCGGACTCAACGGGGTAATTCCTACGCTGCATCACGGTCTTCAACTTACATTATGACTGGCGACCGGCGCTCACAGCTGCTTGGGTGAGAGGAGAATTTAGCCGACTTCGTGGAACGCTGCTGCTGCTCCCGTTACATACTTAAAGCAAGTGAGTCAGTCGTGCACCGATTATGGGGAACTACAGCCAGCACCAAAATAATATATCACGCCTATCGCAGATTCAATGACGTTTGTCAACTGGCCATCGGAACCAAATAGCACGTTATTGTGAATGAAGAAGCCACTTCGATTGAATCCTCAGCAAATTACACGCTTCCACTGGTAGAATTAATGATGTAATGTCTGAAGTCTGTCTACAAAATAAAGGCAAAAAAGGAGCAAAAGGGCCTAGCCGGGAATTGAACCCGGGACCTCCTCCAAATTGTTCTATGAACCCTAAGAAGGAATCATACTACTAGACCACCAGGCCAATAGAATTTGTAATCAGACTGTCACCTCCACAGGCAAAAGAAGTTTGATGAGAAATCTGGGTACATTATCGCATTCGTCCTATGTCCTTCCTGAATGCAAAGTTAGTGATGCTGTAATGAATGCAAGCAACAATGTCACCGAAGCCCTATGGCGCACGATTGGCCCAATGCAAGCTGAACTCGAACGCTCCGTTTTGTCCGCCCAGGGCCCCAAATGTTAGGTAAGTGATTGTGATCTGTTTGATTCACTAATAATCAATTATCTTATTTCTCAGAACAATCATCAGCTAACCTCACATCAACGACGACACAACACGATACTCTCTCCAGTCTAGTCAGCACATCTAAGCATCTGATCGTTGCTCTGGAGATATCTGACTGGCTTGACTGGCTACCAATCCTCGGCGTTCTATGTTTCTTCATTCTCGTCGTTGCCTTTTTTCAAGCGGCGTGTCATTGACAAGAGTATTCGCCTCGTTTTCTGGTGGACATGCTTCTTACCTGATTTCAGCAGCGAAGCGGAATTTCTCAAAGCAGAGGAAGGGTCCATATTAGGCGCAGGGACGACGGCAATGACTGTCGCTGCCTCTATATTATCAGCAGCTACTTCATTCCTCTCACAAGACATACCTACTATTACTGATTCATCCAAAGCTGTCGAATAAACCATATCAACTCTTGCACCACAAGCATCTGTTACGGCAATACTATCAGACATTGAGGTTACCAGAATGTGTTTACTAAACATTTGGAAGATCTAGTTATTCCGGAGATGGTTAAGTGATACAAGGATATGTGGCGCAGAGGTATTAGGTTTCATTATGTTGTACGTTTGTCTCTACATCAGGAAAGTTGGCAACGGTGCTTACTCTTTCCATAGCATCCCACACTTCCTACAGACAGTAGCAACTGCTATGTTGCTAAATAGTTGCTAGCACTTGCTAGCCTCGCTATTATAAAAACTACAAACTCAGCTGGTTCGAACAATGCTAGAATAGACAGTTTGCGCAGGAGCGACGGCGCTGAAATGTCGCTATTTTTAGTTGCGCGTCCGTCGCTCCACCTGGCGCTGTGACGTCGCTCTTGGTTTGCCCTTCCTTGCTCAAACTACCTTGCACAAGTTCCTCCACCTCCGAGCGGCAATTTTTTTCTATTATCAACTTTAGTTTCAATTTACATGCTATAATAAATCACCTAAGTTGTTCTGCTAGGTGGTATCATCTAACTCATTCAGATCTAGCTTATCATCTGGCCAAATAACCTCAATTTATCATCTTCAGCTTTTAAAAGTTCCAAGAGAAACTTGGCATAGTTTTAAGGGATTTGGGCTTCCGCTGAACAGGTAATGTAACTATAAGATGTTGGTAGATATAGTCTTGGGACACGTTGAAGCCAAAGCGACAGAAGTCGGGCGACAGGTGGAGCGACGGATGCGCAACTAAAAATAGCGACATTTCAGCGCCGTCGCTCCTGCGCAAACTGTCTAATCAATGCGGCTGTCACAACTTAGAATCGTACCACCACCATCTACAGCCTACGCACTTAGCACTGCAGATCCCAAACTCACGTTGTCTCAAAGTCCTGTATGCTTTGTTATTTTCTTGAGATATTTCCTAAAGGAATACGCAGGGACCTACTTCGAAGTATTTGAGCTTGGTAACATTGTCTTGCTGGTCATCGGTGTTGTTGGGAACGGATAATCATGTGCACTGAAGTCAATGAGTGCTTCTATTGAAGACATTGGCCTACCAATAGATCTGACACTCCTCATTTTCAAGTGCTGATCACTTAGACTAGAAGGTGGGTTTTTATCTGTGCTACGTGTACATTTTCAGTGACGGTTTCCACCCAGCGTGCAGGACTCAAGCTCAAACTCAACACAAAACCGGACAACAGAATAGTGTAGACAATTTCGCTGGTAATCACAAAGCTTCATTTATCATTTATAAAGATCTAATGTGCTCCTTAGTAAGGTGAGCTGTTTACAGTGTCTAAGTTCGTATCCAAGGCACTGCTGTGCTTTTTATCACCTTATCACCTGTTGGTATGTCAATGTTTTGCATTTTGTACCAATGACTCTATTACTAACAGGAAATTCCATGTCCTTTAGCAGGTACTGAGATCTTTATTATTCAGAAATTACTGTATTCTAGAGTCTCAGTAAGTGTACATTGAGTTTCTAAATGGTAGCATAGTCTTGAATCTCTGCTGTATTTATTGTATTTAACTGTATATATTTACATGAATAGAACCATTTGATTATATATATTTAATAGCATTTTTTGAATAATCAAAAAATCAGAAGGAATAAAATGTTATCTGCTATTGAGTCTGCGGGCCATTAGCATTCCTATCATAGTTGTCCATAGTTTCCACTGTAGCTATCATACTGAAAATAGAGCCATTTGCCATGGACATTATGGACACTATAGAAGCTATAACTGCCTTTATAGTGTTTGCCAACTTTCTTGATGTAGGGAACCGCAGTTTCTTTGGAATAGACAGTGCCAATACTGTAATATATCTCTTTTGACTGGAGAGAGGAGTGGCGGCTTTTGTTGTGGACTGCGTGGAAAGTATGTGGAGTCATTGAACCATTGCCTCCTTTACCTCCTCAGTTTCAATGGTTGACTATGCAATCTGGCATATTGTTTCTTAGCAGAAAGCTCAACTTGCTTTTCTCTTTCGCTGCTTTGGAGTCGACAGAGCCTTTTCCAATCTTATCTGGTCTTCAAGGCTTCGTTGCAATCCAAGGTCGCATGTATCACCGATTGAGGCCCAGTCACCCAAATTCGGGACTAAGATGATTGTTTTATGACGGTTGGACGAGATAGGAAAGGGCATGGCATGCGCAGTGGTCAGATACAATCCCGGAAACGTGGACGGAAGCTGTAAGGCAGGCGTTACTCGAAAATAACAGATTTGCTAGGGAAGTGTATCATATGTCATCCCTGTCCCCAGAAGAATGTCAAAATTTGCATATAATACTCACCGATGGCGGCGTTAGGAAAGTTGCTGCGATATTATGATTGGACAATACCGCTGCCGGAAACTATTCCCCAATGTCTATGACGATACATCCCGCATGACATGGGCGTCTAACATCATCCAAGATTCTCCTTTAACCAATATTGCTTACAACTCCATATGAAACCCGCCTGTGGCATGGCCACTTCAACCCACAGATTCTATTTGGTTAGCACTTTTATTTATCCCGAAGACTGTTCTGACTTCTTCCCTTTAGGTGGCGTAACACAGTCGATCTATCGCTATGAATCGTGGCAAGAGATGCAATCTCATTGCTGCATCTCTTTTTAAAGAAGTGCGAACTACAATCACTCCGTATTCTCAGTCGTTCATTCGCTGGCGTAGAACTTTCAGGCTTAGATCTCCTTACTCCTGTTGTGGTATAGATTTTTCAATCGTTGTTCAATGTAACCATAAGAATCATACTATGCCTTAATGTGAATAGTAATAATCTCCCTCACTTGTGCTATTTATAATGGAATGCATAATACATGAATCAATCAACTTCAAGAACCGTACCGCGCTGTATATTACCCCAACCTGTATTGAGAATGTTAGCCATGTGTCGTATGATGTAAGTAATCGAGTAACGTACCAACCAACCGCCAATGCTTCTCAATACGGCGGGATAAGGCAACCTTTTCGCCAATCTCAGCGCAAGCGGGTTGTGTCAACTGGATCTTGGCAAGGTCACCCTTGACATTCAGAACACGTCCACTAACGGACGTAGAACCGATGTTGATAAGTAACGACTCTCCTTTGACGAGTTTCGAGACCTACACAAGATTATGGGAGTTAGATGACGAGCAAAAAGGGCATACGCACCTTGGTCTGTTTCTTGTCATCTGTCTTAACGCCAAGCAGCCGACGAAGCAAGAAAAGATTGATTTCCAATTCTTCAAGCAAATAAGCCTCTGATCGCTGTAAGAGGGAAAGGACCCACTCACCAGTATACACCGAAGGAAGCTTGCCGACTGAACCCAAAACTTGACCAACAAGCCTATCCGCACGGCAAATGGTAGGATCTATTCTCGTACCCACACCAATCAAACCACCGGGGACAGCAAACTTGAGATTGTTGTTCTCAGCATGTAGCGAGACAACATGCGAATAAATCGGGCGGCATCGGTGCTTGCCTTGGGCGTCCTTTGTGACGATACCAGGGCGGATCTCAATTTCCATACCGACTTTGAGGACACCGGTAAGGATAGATCCACCAGCAACACCGCCCTTGAGTTCATCCACTTCGGCACCAGGTTTATTGATGTCGAAGGAACGGATGACGATCAGGCGAGGTGAGGAAGTGAATTCACGAACGGGGACGGGGATGCGCTTGACGATGTATTCGTTGACAGCGTTGATGTTATATTTTAGCTGGGCGGATATAGGGACGATGGGTGATGACTCGGCGACAGTGCCTAACATATCGTCTTAGCGTACGCAAGCAAACCATATAACTCCAAAACATACCTTTAACGAAGGCAACTATACTCTTATAATGCTCCTCGGCGGCCTGTTCCTTGATTAGATCAACCTTGTTCTGAAGGATAATGATGTTTTGGAGCTTCATGATTTCGACGGCAGCAAGATGCTCAGATGTCTGGGGTTGAGGGCAGGTTTCGTTACCTGCAATCAAAAGTAACGCAGCGTCCATAACTGCGGCACCGTTAAGCATAGTAGCCATGAGAATGTCGTGACCAGGGCAATCGACGAAAGAAACATGTCTGTAAAAGAGTAAGAGAGCTGAATACACCTTGAGACAAAGCAACACTACCTCAAGAGGTTCATGCGATGTCCACAGCGTGGTCGTTCGCACATCGGTCGGTCCTCTTTATCCGACTTGTAAGAACTGTAGCATCCCGGTCGCGGGCAGGCCTCATTTTCGCACTTGTAGATCTGAAAACGAGTCAGCACAGCGCACGCGTAAAGGAAAAGAAACAGACCTTAGCATTTGCATAACCAAGCTTGATGGTGATATTCCGCACCAACTCGTTTTTAAACCGCACAGTGTGTACCCCTGAGATGGCTTTTACTACAGTGGACTTTCCGTGTGCTACGTGACCAATTGTTCCTGTCCAAACCCAGTTCAGCATCTCTATTAGCAGCCAATTCTGAGCGTAGTCTTCTCACCCAAGTTGATGGTAGCCTGAGAGTAGTATAATCAGATTAAAATGCTCGAGGAAGAACTTGTGGCAAGCCTCACCTGTTTTGAGATTACTTCGGGGGATAAGGGTGTAAGTTTCGATGTATCGATTTCGATCTTCTCTAGTTGTTCAGTGAGCTCTTCAATGTCGCTGTCTTCATTTTCAGAATGGTCGCATTCTGTATGCTCTTTCGCCAGTGGGCTCGACATGTCGGATCTACTGTGACTTGGATGTTGTCTGTGTGCGAAAATAAGCGACCTGATGTAAGCTAATCAATTGACTCGAGATGCACGTGTTCATGGATTGGTTTTGAGTTGAGTCATGAACATCCATCTATAATTGGAAGCAAAGTGAGGAGACGATGACTCCTATCGTTGCATAAATAGAGAGTTTGCGCAAGAGCGCCGGCGCTTTCTTGGCGCTTTTCCGAACACGTCTCCTCTGCTTCTTTGTTCGTTCTGATGTCCATAATGAAGTTGAGGCAACATTTAAAAGGTTGACATTTCTCATATAATCCTCATAATTACACGGTTGAGTCACGTAGTATTTGTAGTGAAATAGCGCCAGAAAGCACCGGCGCTCTTGCGCAAACTCTCTAATATGCTTGTCAGTTATCAACCATATCAAATCATTTGATCCACTGCAGGGAGCACTCTAAGTGACAAATTCCATTTAAAGCAACATATACGTGTGACTGATGTTAAGTTTAGAGCAACTAGATAGAACGAGAACTCAGTTATTGTATGCGGTACAATAGACTGATATTCAGTACCTAGATAGAACGAGAACTACATCGAAGTATAAGCAACAGAATAATAAAAAGGGAAGGTACTGAAGCTCACCTCAGTTATTGTATGCGGTACAATAGACTGAGGAGAGAGGACTGCTAGCTACTCGTTATATATGCGCAGCTAGCCAAGACATTCTCGAAGGGGAAATACATAAATGGGGACAACAAAGTGTAATAAATCAAACGGAGCGAGAGGCCATCTTTAACAAGACATACAAGCTTTATAGGGTCGCACGCATGGGTTATAACGAGGGGAATTAGATAGGAACGGAGATGGATAAGAAACGGTGCATGTGGACATGCGCAGGTTTGCCTAAATCTAACACTCCCCCTCAAACTGTCGCAAGTCCAAGTGCTGCTGCGAAATGTTTGACCTTTGCGGATGGCAACGCCTTCGTAAGTGTATCCGCGACCATATTGTCCGTAGGGCAATAGATTAACCGGATAGAGCCTTCTTCGATGACCCAACGAATAAAGTGATATCTAATATCAATATGCTTAGTACGAGCGTGATACCTGTGCTCCTTGCTAAGCGCAATCGCAGATTGATTATCTGAGAATAAAGTCGTAGGCCCATCCATCGCGCCGAAGATCTGCGTAATTAGTGACCTAAGCCATAAAGCTTCCTTTGTTGCGTGCGTAGTAGCCACATATTCGCTTTCGGTCGTCGAGAGCGTCACGATCTCTTGCTTCTTCGCACTCCAGGTAACAGCGCCGCCATATAACATAAAGGCGTAACCAGAAATGGCACGACGATCCTCGGCCATGCTTCCATCGGCGTCTGCATATCCTACAAGACTAGGTGTGTCAGATCTGTTGCCACCGTAGACTAACCAAAGTTCCTTTGTTCCTAGGAGGTAGCGAAACACTCGCTCGACGGCATCCCAGTGTGGAATTCCAGGATTCACGAGGAATCGAGAGAGGACTTGAACGGCGAAGGTGATATCGGGCCTGGTGGCTAAAGCAGCGTACGTTAATTCACCTACAGCCTCGCGATATGGCCTATCTCTCATGATAGCGATTTCGGCAGTTGTTTGCGGTGATTGGGACGTGGATAATCGCGCGGATGTCTCCATAGGGATGGAAACGGGCTTGAGGAGATGGAAATTGTGTCTGCGGAGAATGGAGTCAATATAAGCACGTTGAGAGATGCCTAAGGTGCGTTTCTCCCTATTCCTTCGAATTTCCAATCCTAAAAGCCAGTGGAGTTCGCCTAGATCCGTAATTTCGACGAATTCCTGTATTCCCTTTTTGAATAAAATTATTGCGTCAAGGGAATTCGACGCAATGGTGCAATCATCAACATGAACAAGGATGACCATAAGTTCCTCACCAATCTGGCGGAAAAATACAGCTTCATCGACGCTGCAGCGCTGGAACTTAAGGTTATCGACTAAGATTTCGACGAGCTTTTGGTACCAGCGGCGTCCGGATTGTTTGAGGCCGTACAAGGTCTTCAAGAGGTGGCAGACCTTGCCAGTACTGCCTTCAGCTTCGTAACTAGGAGGCTGGCGCATGTAAATCTGTTCTTGTTCGGTGAGTTTACCATTTAGATACGCGCCTTTGATGTCAATCTGGTGTAATTCCAAATCCTCTTCAGCGGCGATGGCGAGAACGGTCCTAATCGAGGCCAACTTGGCCACAGGTGCGAAAGTGTCGAAATAATCGACCCCAGGGACTTGGGAAAAACCCTGAGCAACAAGGCGGGCCTTGTATCGAATGACAGTGCCAGAGGCATCCTTCTTCACGCGAAAAACCCATTTGGAGCCTACAATATTAGCTCCTGGAGGTGGATCGGTGAGTTCCCAGGTTCCTGCTTCCTTCAACGTCGCTAACTCCTCCTTAATGGCGCTTTCCCAAAGAGGCCAATCGGCGCGGGACTTCGCTTCAGCCAGAGAACGTGGCTCCAACGCTTCAGCTTCGCTGATTTCGAGTGCAAGGGCATACTCCTCAATCCAATCGACGACCATCATCTCTACTCCAGTTTCCTCCCCCTCAAATACGTCAGTCTCGTTAGATTGAGGTAAAGGAACTCCCACCGGGACTCTGGGATCCGACGGACGAGCAGAGGTATGTCCATGACCATCTAATAGATCACGAACACGACGGCTGGGGATTCTGACACGTTTTCGGCGGGGGATGTGGATGACATCTTCATCTGGTGAGTCACTATCCCTATCACCATCTAGGACGGTCGCAGGATCGCTCGGAACTGGAGGGACTGGGGGAGGGGTTGGTAGAGGAGTAGGAGGGACGGTTCTGGGCTGTGGAACGGCGCGCTGAGCTGGTGGAGGGTTGCTGGGCGTGGTAGGAGGTGGAATCGCGGTTTTTGAAGCCCTAGGTGCGTCAGTTTCCGCCTGGAT
>KN837108.1:514463-541821 GCA_000827215.1 Sphaerobolus stellatus SS14 | reverse complement strand
AACTGATACATTCGAAATCAAAATGAATGCCAACGAGACCAGCAGGAAAGTTGGCAACGGCGCTTACTCTTTCCATAGCATCCCACACTTCCTACAGACAGTAGCAACTGCTATGTCGCTAAATAGTCGCTAGCACTTGCTAGCCTCGCTATTATAAAAACTACAAACTCAGCTGGTTCGAACAATGCTAGAATCAATGCGGCTGTCACAACTTAGAGTCATACCACCACCATCTACAGCCTATGCACTTAGCACTGCAGATCCCAAACTCACGTTGTCTCAAAGTTGATGAGTGCTTCTATTGAAGACATTGGCCTACCAATAGATCTGACACTACTTGTTTTCAAGTGCTGGCCACTTAGACTAGAAGGTGGGTTTTTATCTGTGCTACATGTACATTTTCAGTGACAGTTTCCACCCAGCATCCAGGACTCAAACTCAAATTCAACACAAAACCGGATGACAGAATAGTGTAGACAGTTCTGCTGGTAATCACAAAGCTTCATTTATCATTTATAAAGATCTAATGCGTTCCTTAGTAAGGTGAGCTGTTTACAGTGTCTAAGTTCGTATCCAAGGCACTGCTGTGCTTGTTATCACCTTATCACCTGTTGGTATGTCAATGTTTTGCACCTTGTACCAATGAGTCTATTACTAACAGGAAATTCCATGTCCTTTAGCAGGTACTGAGATCTTTATTATTCAAAAATTACTGTATTCTAGGGCCTCAGTAAGTGTACATTGAGTTTCTAAATGGTAGCATAGTCTTGAATCTCTGCTGTATTTATTGTATTTAACTGTATATATTTACATGAATAAAACCATTTGATTATATATATTTAATAACATTTTGAATAATCGAAAAATCGGAAAGAATAAAATATTATCTGCTATTGAGTCTGCGGGCCGTTAGCATTCCTATGATAGTTGTCCATAGCTTCCACCGCAGCTATCATACTGAGAATAGAGCCATTTTCCATAGAGGCTATGGAAAGTATGGAGGCTATAGAGGCTATAATTGCTTTATAGCGTTTGCCAACTTTCCTGATGTATCTTAATAACCCTTCCCGAACCACTCAAATATTCTCGCAATCAAATTCACCATTTGAATTATTGCCCGTTTTAAACAAGATTTTCCACGTTTCTACTCTTCCGGAAGGTGTGTGTTTTAAAGAAATGTATCAAACACGTTTTCCAGGATCCATCCGTCTCAAATCCTACGCTGCCCGCCCCCTCCTCCCCGCACTTCTCTCTCCCCCAACAGCACGCAAACGTGAAGGCGTCGTAGAAGTCCTCAACGCCTTCCTGAGTCGTATTTCATCCTCGTCGGCGATTCAGGCGAATAAGATATGGAACTATACGTTGAGCTCGCAAAAGACCGGCCTCATCAAATTATCCGTGTCTTTTTCCGAGACGTCACGACCGACCCGACAGGGGATGAGCCACTAATGAATATCGCTGGCGATCTGACATATGGATCTGCGGGGGGACCACTGTTGTATAATTTGAATCAAAGTAAGGCAGGTCCGTCGAATGCCTCTTTTATGGGAAGATATGTAAATAGAGAGCTAGAACTTATGCTGTCGGTGCCGTCCATGGAGTCATTGAACAGCACGGGTTCGTCGAATGCCAATGCATGATCAGTCCAAACTCCAGCATCAGACTCGTCACTTAAGTCAACTCTCCCCCGTGTTATACCTAGGCGAAAATTCTTGGGAGGACTGACTCACGCCGGAGGAGAAGGGGAGAATTGATTTGATCACGAGGATTTAGAGGGCTAAGGCGGAGATACCAACTCCTCGTTTTTAGGGTGTTCAGAGAGCCGGAGGAATGTGTAGAGATGCAGAGCATTTTGGATAAGTTATTCTCGAGCAAGCGGTGAATCTAAAGGACGCGGATTAGAGAGTTACATTGTATCATGGACACATGTATTTTCAGATTTTGAATAATTCAATGAATTTTGTAATGCAAGTGAATCTGGTGTAATAACTTGTCAAGTAATCAGAAAGAATCAGGCACTACCTCATGGTTTCAACGTTCCATAATATTCAATTGGTACATACACGGGACAGGCAAACAAGTGGTTAAGAATGCGGGAAAACTACATGAAATGAATAAAGAGATGCGATTAATCGAGAAACGTCCGTTGGAATAACGCGTATTTTACCAAGCATACGATGCGGTGAAAAAAAGAAAAGATACAAGCCCATAAATAACTCGGGTACAAAAAAATCTAAGATAGAAGGATTGAAGGCAGGGATTGATCAGCTACCTAGATACATAGTAATCTATAGCGGTAGTAGCGATAGATCATCTGCCTATACTGCTGGCACTGCCAACTGAAACAGCGTACTCCTGCCTAAGAGGGTCCCACCCGTCAGCCCAGCTCCGGACACGACCGCTCCTTTGCACTCCGGGGATAGGTACGGGAGGCCTGGATGCAGGTAGCACGGGAGGCGAGCGAGTGCTAAACGAGATATTATTAGCCAACTTAAAAAACGAAAATGAATTAATAGAAAAAGACATACTTTGCTCGGAGAGTCGGACTCAAGGTCACGTTGCGGAAGTTTGAAGGGAAGAGCGGATGTCCAGATCCACGTTCGCTCAACGCGTCGTAATGGCCATGCAACTGCGAGGAAGTACCACGTGAGTTGCTAGACGCAGAGAAGCGCCGCGTAGGGGGAGGGGAAGGAGCGTTGACAATCTTCAGACCAATAGGGGACTTTGGCGGTGCATTCATCGGGTCGGGTTCGTCCTCGAGGATGAGCTCCAAGCCATGGCGGTTGCTGGGGGATGGGAGACCGGACAATGCGATGCCTGGAGAGAATGGAGATATTGCGCGGGAAGGAAGGGGACTGGGAACAATAGGTTCGATCCAAATATCATCGTCGTATTCTTCGAGGTCGACCGCTTCAGCATCTTCACCTTTAGACATATTTGGACCGATGATGCCGACGCCGAAATCCTCGAGCTCGGGAGGTACACCCAATGCCGCTTTGATGCGCTCCCAGATGAAATCTGACTTGTTCGCGATACAGAGGTGTGCCTTGCGGACCCATTCGGTGTCGTTGGCTTCTTCACGGGAGGTTTTAACCAACCACTCTTCGAGTTGAGCGTATGTCCATGTCTTGGGATCCTCTGTGCCGGGAAGTGCGTCCTTGGGGAAGGTCTGGGCGAGGAGCAAGAATAACTTGCAAGCACGGGAAGATGGTGAGGAAATAAGCTCTTGAACCTCGGAGGCGCGGTCGATGAAGGGCAAATAATGCTCATCAGGAATGGGGGTGAAATGGACTGTGGATGGTGCGCGCGGGCCGCCAGGAGATTTAGGGCTGTCGCAGGGATTGTTGCATTGCTGGGCGAGTTCGAGGACTTGTGCGGGAGTCAAAGAAGCCCTAGCGGTGTAGGCATTGCTGCGACGAGGGCCAAGGTCTGAGTCCGAGTGGGGAGATGGGGGGCGAACTCCACTGGCGAAGGATATACGACTGCTAGCAGACTGCGTCCTGGGGTTACCAAGACCGTGCGCTGATTTGCGTTGGTAGGATTTCTCGACGTCGTCTGGAGCTGGGGAGGAGGCTTTGATAATGTGGAGGACGCTAGCGACACCGCGGGTTGTCTCCTCGAACGTGCCCCACGGGTCAGGCGCACTAATGGAGCCTCGGCGACGCAATGATAACCGACGACGGTCTGTCGTGGACGAGGAAGGCATGGAGGGAGAAGAAATGCGTCCTAAAGACATGGTGAGACGAGAAAAAGGATAGAGGAATGGGGTCTGACTCACTGGAGCTTTATGGAAATACCGTCATCATCTATAGAGCCGTAGGGGGCTGGAATATTACCTAATAAAATGAATACCCCTTACAATTCTTTAGCCCCCTTAGAGGCGAGCAGCCAAATCCACATCGAAATTCTAATCGATATATCCGACGGGCATTATTCGCCTGGACAACAGCTCGAGAAGTGATCCTCGAGAAGCACACTGCCAGTGGTTCGCCTAAATGAAGCACGAGGAAAACAGCTTGAGTCGGAGCTCGAACATCGTCCGACTTGGGAAGGATAAACTAATCAGACATTTGCCTCCGCGCATTCGGCCTGCTCACCAATTCCTCAACGACCATGGCTGAAGAGCACAATCATAGTCATTCCGGTCCCATGCCCCCAACCCAAGCAGGTCCCCGTCCCACTCGGTCCCGCCCTCGTTTAGGCTGCACTGGACGCACGAATCCAACCCGTGTCACTCACTCAAGCTTGAGTCGCCAGCGGAGAACAAGAACTTACTGCTGCTAGTTGTCGCAGGAGACCCGAATACGCAAAACGACTTTAGCGTATTGAATAGCCTTGCGCATCAGCTCAATACGATGCTCCTCCGCTGCATGAAAGCATTCCACCTCCAATTAACCCTGCGACTAATGCAGAATCCCCGTTCGGTTACCATAACAAAAGCAAAAGATGAGGGAAACGTGAGTATTAGATGCATGTGCTATTCTAGATTACTGATTCATATCTGGTCATTCCAGAAACTTTACTCTCAGCAGAAATACTCCGAGGCAATCGTCATGTACACCGCCGCTGCACAGATCACAATAACGCGTCCGATCACGTGGCTTCGAACAATCACGGCCGTGAGAATCCTCCTCTTTAGGCTAGAACTGCTCCGAATGAACCGATGAACCATGACGTCAAAATTTAATTTTTAACCAATCTTTTGTATTTCACATAAGTACAAGACATACACTCGGTGAGCGATAATTCCTTCAAATTGTTCAAATATCTTTGCACAGCTACGATTCACCACCCCATCTGTTCATAGGTCCATCCAAGCACACGATCCTTTGGTCCTGGATACCCGCAATAATGAGCGTTCTTGTGCAGGGTGCCCAAAGTAGCTATGTCTTCCTCGTCAAGTTTCGGTAACTGCAAGCCATGTCAGCAACGATATTTCTAGTAGGTCTTTACTGACCTCCAAGAGATTTGCTCGTTGATGTTCTACTTTAATAGATTTCGGAACGGCTACAATGCCACGAGAAAGATGCCATGCCAGTGAAACTTGCGCTGGCGAAACATTATGCTTTTTGGCTATAGCAACGACAGCTGGATCTTCCCTAACAGGCGCGTATCCTAAATCCGCCGTCAGTATGCAAAATAATAACATAAGCAATAAATACCTGAAGGAGAATAAGCCGTAAGAACGATGCCCTTGGAATCGCAAAGTTCCTTCAGTTCATTTTGATTTTGATGGGGATGTATTCTGCAAAAATGATCCAGAACGATCAGAATACGCTATAACGAAGGTCGAAGAAAATAACTATATTACTCGACTTGGTTGACTGCAGGTGTGACTTTAGCCGTCTTAAGCAACTGAGTGAGTCTATGATATCGTCGGTTATTAGTGGATCGCACGGCGAATCAAGAAGGCACCAACGTCTTGACAGAAAAGTTAGATATGCCGATGGCTTTTACTTTGCCTGTCTCAAGAAGCTTCTCCATATCGGCCCATGTTTCGTTTACATCGGGATGATCAACAACGTCATAGTTTCCATCCTCTCTCAAAGGATTCGGGTCATCATCTGTAAAATGTAAGCTCGAATCGACTTCCTTATCATATAATCTCATACTTCTGAAAACGAAAGCCTGAGGCCAATGCATGAGATACTTAGGTAAATTATTAGTTTAGCTTCGTCTATCACCGAATCAATGTTAAAAAGAATCCCACCAAATCGTAATATTCGAAACCAGCACGTTTAAGACTTTCTTCCAAAGATTCCTTGACTCGTCCATGATGGTGAGATCTATGCAAAATCTTTTAGCATGCTTACCACTGTTCATGAAACGTTGCTTACGGCAATTTGGTAGTCACAAAGATTTCTTCACGAGGAATGCCTGATTCGCGAATTGCATTTCCTACAGAATGTTCCGTTCCATAACCATGTGCGGTATCCATATGGCGATAACCGTTCTGCATATATTCTCAGTCATTGCCCAAGTCTTTCTAATAGTAGGTATCGTGATCGAGCACTAACCTGCAATGCTGTTAACATCCATGCCTTTCCTGCATTATGTTCCTCATCTGTCAAACCAGACCAGCAACCAAGGCCTATTAAAGCTTAGACAGCCCTATTATAGAAAATTATAATGTGTTACTCACCGATGGCTGGTATCTTGATCCCAGGTGCGTTCTTCAATTCGAAAAGTGGGATCTGTGACATGGTGTTGAAATCGCTTGTTAAAGGCTCTATCTGTCTGTGGGAGGAGAAGGATGCTCTTACAGTAATCGAGCTTGTCAATGCACGATGGTAGATAAACAGTCAGCAAGGGCGGTGATCGGGGACCGATAAAGTCCACGTACGACCTACGGCATCCGAGCGGCAAAGTGTACATACGGAGTTAGCGGGGCTCATCTTTTCTGACTCGCAGGAGCACGTGATTCTCGTTCCCAGCTCCCACCCCCGTTGAAACGACAATTAGCTTGTTCAACGTCGACGAGGAGCGTACGATGCGCTCTCCGTTATATTGCGGCCACGAGAAGATTCAGGAATTACACAGATGTGGCCGTTGACAACGACCACGGGAGACGCTAAGCTCCCTCTCACTCTCCTACCTTCATCTAATATTGCACTCATTATCCTCTCGTGCTCAAGGTTTTACGTAGGTCACGAGGACCCCTGCTGGCCTATTGCCGTCAAGGCGCTCTCATTACTCGGGCTCATACGCCCATGCGCCTCCCCGGCCTAGTACCCCAATCGACCTGAAAATGTTCAGCCAATAGGAACCCTAGAACGGACCAGAGCACATCGGCGGCATGGGGAGTTTTGCTCGCACTCCATGGATAATGGAGGCGAGTTCCTACACGTGGCAAGAGACAAAAGATCCAGGCTGCAATCAGACCGCGATGCACGTTAGGTTATAACCATGCCGCCGCTCCCCGCCCCAGCGGGGTACAGATGTGTCTCCTCTCCCCAAGATGCTGCATTATCATCTAGCTACGGCCTCATGATACTACAGTAGCGTTAGTGCACCATAAGCGCTCTATGCGCTTCGAGCACTTTAATTTGATTTTCTCTCTCTCTCTCTCTCAACGTCGACGATGACAAGCGTGCTCAATGAAAAGCAAGGTCTCTCTGATGGGTTTGGATTTCATAACGATGTGGAATCTAAAGGAACAAGAACAAGATGGGGCGCTAAGCTCGGGATGCTTTGTGATTCGACATTTTGGTTCGGTTTCTGGAAGATCTGAGTTTCAGCGTGATATGGTGTTTGACCGAGATAATGTACATGCAGAGTTAGCGTGGCTCATCTTTTCTGGACTCGCAGGAGCACGTAGTTCTCATTCGCAGCTCCCACCCTCGTTGAAACGACAATCTAGCTTGTTCAATGTCGACGACACCACTTTCTGGCACCCCAGTTAATTAGAACGATACCGCATGCACATCGAATTTCTTGGGAATTTCATCGGATCGCCCTCGTACTTGCTAAAGTCTGAAGATCGGAACATTGTGATAAATATCCTATTCGGAGTCTTCGGGCATGATAGTCTCGTATTTGAATATACTACTCATGCCAATGAAGACCACTTCAATGGTCCACATACTTAAGCGGAGCCTGCGGCAGCTGCGACGTCAGACTGCCCCTGATTTCAGATCACCCAAGTTTATTCAATAAATTTGGTTATGAGAAAAGCTTCATTCAAAAATACCTATGTACTCTCAACTTTCCATTATTCTTCATCACGGTGGTGGAGACCAAGGAGGTTGTGAACAGCTGTGGGCGCACGGAGGCTTTTCTCATATTGTCATCGTTTTTCAGGCTCTGGTACTTTACCATCGTTTCATTGATTCCAGTCTTTCTTCTTGAGCCGATGTACGATAAAAGGTTCAGCGTTATCCAATATGGTCGCGGTCGGTAAGTATGATGTGCCTGACTATATTGCCGTTTGCAAAATTGATGGCGGGGCTTTCAATTGAGTTCCCATTCAGTAGTCCGCCATCAATTTTGCAAACGGCAATAATTAGTATGCCCTCGTCAGCTTATTTGCAATTCTCTCATTGAATAAGAATTATGCTCGTTCAACAGCATCGAAAATAACAAGCTTCATCGAGGAAAAACAAGGTCTAGGTGTTGGCTATCGTTATGAAGGGGAATCTGGCGGCAGAAGACTCGGACGTTCTACTAAGATCTGGATGCTTTGTGCATTCGGTCTAGTAGCTTTGGGAGTTCATCGGTGTTATTCGTTTCTGGAGGATCCGAGCTTCAAACCGATATGAAGTTCGACTGGGATAAAGTCCGTTTCTTGCAACATTTGATGAGTAATGCGGTAATATAACATGCTAACATCCATTAACAGGTTATACCTAGCCCTGAACTCAGGTGGATTGTGTACTGTCAAAGATAATTCGGCCAACATTATCCTAATCGAAGGGTATTCTCGATGAGCGACGCGTTGTCTTATGAAAATAGACATACCGGAAACATAGCTGCAAATCTAAGAAATGATTAAGATAGTTAATAGATGAGTCGATCTTTTAAGTACTCACGTTGCACTGAGAACAGTTTCATAAGAGAACCCCCAATATTGCAGTTTGTCACGACCATGGGCAAGAGCGATGGACAACATGTCTCTTGCTACCAGTGCGGTGCCAACATATTGGGCTATATGATTTATTTTATTTACGGCAAGCTGGCCTGTAACATAGGATCGGGTTTATATTCCCTAGCAAGCGAATTCGACGACGCATTCACTACATTGAGTGCGTCGTGTTCCCAGGATGCACGTTCGAAGTCATCGTTGAACAACGAGATGCGAGGGGTCGTCCTCCCAATGCCTTCAAATGCGGTCAAAAAGTGGCCTCTCATCCATTAGTCAAATAATAATATCACTTACCCCGTGGATCAAATCCGACGATATTATATTCTTCACCTAAAAGACGTTGCATATTTTCGCCAATAGCATCGATGAGTATAACTCCAGAACCCCTGAGCCACCTAGAAAAAATTAATGCAAGGTGTATTACTGTGCTACGCTTTCGTAACAGAATTAAAGAGGATAGGTTCACGATATGCTTTACTATCCGGTGAAACTTTTGCTTTGACTCGTATTAATGCGACAGCGAATTTTTCACCCGAGGAATCGACATAATCCATGGGAGCCTGTGCAGTAGTTTGGATATTGAGGTATCAAATATTTGCATTCCCTACCTCGAACCGTGCGCATTCACGATTTTCTGCACAAGGGTGCCACTCGAGTTTCGGACTAGAAATAACCTTTAAGGTGGAAGTTCTTAGGGTCAGATATAATCGCGTTACTCGGGGATTGATGTAAGAAGCCTACCTTATCCCAATTGAACTTCACATCAGCTTGAGACTCGGATCCTCCAGAAAACGACCAACAATGTTGAAGTCCTAAAGCCATTAAACTGAATGCAAAAATCATCCAGATCATAGGATGGCGTCTTCTTCGTCCCATAGATTTGACTTCATGTAGCCAACCTCTGAAAGACCTTGTTTTTCGTGAATGAAGCTCGCCATGATAGACGCTGATGGTTGTCGTTGAAAGGAAGTGGGAGCTGTGGTCTGCGAAGAACTCGGAGTTGTGCGGACCCATGTAATCTAGTGCCAAGACCACTGCGTGCAAGCTTGCAAGGCGACACACTGGGGACTGGTCAAAAGTTTCCAGAGTGGAAAATGGTCAGGAAAATGGCAGGATTTGAGTGTATCTTCCAAACATTTTCCAGACCTTGGAAAATATCTGGAATTTGTTTGGAAAATATCTTCAAAGCTGGATTATGTCAGGAAAAATTGTGGGAAAAAAAGATATTCCAGGTATTTTCCAGGGCTGGAAAGTATCTGGAAAATACACCCAAATCCTGGAATTTTACAGGCCATTTTCTGACCCAGAAATTTTTGACCTGCCACCTGTAGCAGCACCAATGTGCCGATTGTGAAAAGACAAGTCATGCTAATTATAGCTAGGCTTAAGTAGCCAGGTACACATCAAGTGATCAAGCTCCTACTCTAAGATCCCAATCCAAGAAGCTGGAGGAGATAAAATTTTGATAAGCTTATCCTCGCTTTTAAGTCTGGGAAGGATAAAGATTGGCAAACAAATGATAAAGCTGCCAAGGCCTTTATACAGTCACACAGAACCTCGAGGGTATAGGGTTTGGAGGTCCGAAAATCTAAGCAAGCCTGAGTAGTCAGACTTGGCTCAACTTAAATGCACAGATTTAATGCCAGTGCCGGTTATCATGATCATTGCGAACTGAGGCAAGTCAGGTTGTCCGACGCAAGCTTTCCCAGTATAAGATTTATCTCGAATAAATTAGCATAGAGAATTCATAGAATCGGCTGTGAACTTAAGATAAGTACTTGCCGAATAATCATGAATGGTCATGAATGTGAAATGAAACGATGATACGTTCGTATCTCCTTTACGACATCTATTGAAAGACTTTGATTAAGTGCGCATGTTGATTTGTACCCAACCTGTCGTAACTGGCATTGATAGACAAATGGTAGCAGACCCATGTCGAGTTGCTCTTATTATTAAGCCTAAAAATTCAAGGTCATCAGCCTGAGTCACGGGATAGCAGAGGAGTATTTTCAATTTTGCATAGTCTTAAGTACTCAACAAGCATGGATTTCAGCAAACGAGTCATCAGGTCCCGGGAAGACAGAGAGGAAATGCCATTGTGTCCTGGATAGAGCTAAGGGAAATCTCGAGCTCAAACGTGACCGTCATGCATGTTATAGTTGCCATTTCGGTACCGGCCGGTTCCACTGTCTTCTATCCACTTCCTTCTCAGTCCTTAGAAAATATTTTGAATGCATTTGCGGAGTGTTATCAAATAGGAATGTTTATTGAAACCTATTTAAGTAATGCTTCAAAGGTGTATTTCTATAAATAATTCTTTTCGCGACCCCTAAATCGAAAAAGGCCGCTGCCGTGTGGACGGACATCTGAAGCTTCTTCCTCACGAATTGAAGGGAAAGAGATCCAAATATCTTCTTCCAGAATTTACTCGCTCTCACTCTGTCTTCTAACTCTCATACAACAGTATCCGGATTTCCCGTGGAACTCAGAATGGATCAGGAAAGCTGTCGCGGGCGACTAATTGCTCTCCTAGCTAGTCGAGCTGCTATATAGCTCTATATAGATGAAAGCTATTAGAACTGCTAGGGATTGCTACGCACCGCTAATCCATTCCAAACCAATTCTGTTCTTTGAACAAGTCACGTTGGCTCAAACTGTGATTTACCTTCTAATTCAGCCTCGTTCACGTGCCCCCATCCCAACCTCAGTTTGCTTCGAGTTGTGTCCTATGCCTCCCATCTCTAGGGCGCCTCATGCTCTCTCGTATTATGTTATCGGATTTGTCAACTATCCTTGCTTGCTGCTCTGCTCCGCTCATTGCTCCGCTTTCTTGCTGCTTGCTTGTGTTATACTCTGCCTTCGATCTGGTGCTTGAGTGAATCACTGCTTGGCTTGGGATTTCTGCAACGTACTAACCAAGCTCTCATCATCTTTTATCCTCATCTCTCATTTCTATCGCTCGAAGGGTTGGAAATGGAATGAGTTGGAGCTCGAGGGCATGCACGAGTTTGAACCTATATGGTGCGTTTCAAACAAACCCCGTTGTCTTGCAATAGCTAACCGGATTTACTCAAAGCCCATTCTAAGATATGTTCAACTTCTTAATATTGTTTCGACAGAGCCGTAACCCTTCATTCACTTCGGCAGTGTATCGCTCTCGCCGGGTCACCTAGAAATAATGCAATTGCTTGGATTTTTCTATTTATATCGTTACTTTGTTTGTATGGTACTTGGTCTGGCATGAAGCAAAATTGTTCTATTTATTATGATTTGTTAGTGTATGCTCTACTTGTATAGCAGTCATGGTTCAAATATAATAGACAGTTTGTGCAAAACTACTGGCGCTTCTATGGCGCTATTTTTGGTTGTGCAACTGGGGCTCCACCTCAGAGCTGGTGGTCGCTCCAAAGCCTCTCTCCATCACAAATAGCCCCACATGCACAACAAAAGATAGTGCCACAGAAGCGCCAGCAGTTTTGCACAAACTCTCTAATAAACTCAGTATTATTGTTCCTATGTATTGATAGAGCAATTGGAAAATGTATCCCTGGAGACTGCTAGGTAGCGCGCTCTGTCGTCTCGCTTTGTGCTATATAGCAATCGGAGACTCGGCTTCTGGAAAATCAGTCTGTCGCTAAGAGCGTCGCTAGCCTGCTAGGTGCCTCTAGGCAACGTTACATTTGCTAAATACACTATGGGGGTCTATAGCACACCTAGCTCTACCTAGCATTTGTCAACTTTCGTGATGTGGGAAGTTCACTCTCTGGCCGTATTGGATATCCGAAGGCGTTCCGATCATGGCAAGTTGGAGCAATTCCTTCCCTAAATATGACATAAAGCTGAGTAAACTATTTATTATTTCTATTAAATTCGACTTGAACAATAGAGGTTTCTCTCTTTGACGAAATTCTGTCCTTGGATTGAATTTAAACCTTTGCGTCATCATTCATCATTGACCAGCCAGAGTGGCTCCAAAATCATACATAAATTTGAGCTGATAATTGACCTGTATTTATACAACGTGTTCAATCAGGGTTGAACCTGGTTGAATGCAAACGGGACCCCTTAGTAATTGTAAGTAATAGTGCTGTCAGTGGGTCGATATGAGTCCGTTAAAGGTTTCTCGTTTTAAAGATCCCACGTGAAAGGACTAAAGAGAATCCTTCATATACAGTCTAGGCACGGTCCTTGTCCCAACACTATTTAATCAGGCGTTGGACTATTTTTCTTCCAATAGATCACTTAGCTGTTTTGTTAGGGGTGTAGTGTATATGGTACAGTATGCTACACAAAATAATCAGAGTATTATACCAATGTTATGAGTTCCTAGCTTAGGAGGAATCTTTTGTTACATAGTGTAACATAAACCACTCCTTGTCCCAACACTCAATTGCCCTTGCCTTGCCTTAAATGTATGTCAATATCAGTAGTTTAACTTTTGATTAATCATATATAACCTATCAATTAATCTTATACTCAACAGAGCCAGAATTGTGCCACTTTTGGGGGTGTACATGTGTAGCCTTGTCACACTCTAAGAGTATCATATACTATTGGAGTCTGCTGTTCCGCAGTCAAAGACTATTCAAGATTAATGTTTAACAGCAGGTATTTATGCTTACAGTATCAAGGAGTAATTATAGATGCTAAACCGAATATATTTGATGCATTTAGTGACTTCAGAAGGTGGAAACAAAGTGGTTTGCCTAGAATCTACTCAACATCATCCAATCTATTAGCCATATCTCAGGATTTTCTATTATGATTGCTCTCATTCTTTTTGCACCTCGGATTATACATTAATAAGGTATTATTCCGATATAATGAATAGTATAAATAGTTGGGGATTTAGCTCTAGAACCCTTTGGGACAAGGACGGTGCCTAGACCGTATATACGAAGAAGGACATATAATAAAAAGCTTTGTGCTAAAATTTTACACCAGTTGTTTTGCCATTTTATTATTTCGAATTGACTGACTCTAAGGAACTGCATATACTCCCGAAGAACCTGCCGCGAACTCCTGGATTGTGTGCGAAAGCGAATAGAACTCCACATTCGGGATCACTCTCACGAGCGTGCCGCCTACGTACTCAGAGGAAGCCTCCATTTCTCATCATTGTGTCCACCAGAGGTATTCTTGTGAATTTCCAATTTTAGGATTGTCGGGTTTCGCCTTCGGCCAGTCAGGGGCTGAAAGGTTAATCAGTTCAAAGGAGAGCTTGCTATGGTCCTTTGGAATCGTTCTGTCGCATTTGCCATCCTTGGAGATTCCGTTTTTGCTCTCGTGGACGCCGATGTTGTCATTCAAATAAAACGCAACTGGAGCAAAAGGACACTTCCAGAAAGCGAAAGCGTTGGAAGGTTTGAAGGATTTTGAAGAAGCTAAATTGGCTGTAGGCTTGGGGTTATCGTTTGAGCCAAATAATGCTATGATGTTGTTAGGGACTCCAAGGGTCTTCGCGAGGTGTTTACCAGACCGAAAAGCGTGACACTTTCAACATCTCCTTGACATCCGCTTGTCGACGTCGGGTAAATCGTTCGCGTGGTCAGTTAGTATCAAATAACCAACGTGAAGACTATCGTTATGGCCTTATAGTTTCAATTTGCCTGAGCGATACTGCAAATGTGTCGGAATAAATTTAAATTGGAACAATATTGTTGTCCTAGCCAGTCACCGCCAGTGGTCCTGCAACTTTTATGTATGTGAGTTTGTTCTATTAGCCTTGTTGAGTTGAACAAATTGAAGGTGGTTCTGGACCTCTTATCGGATGATCTGTTTAAACAGTTACCTTCGGAGACCTATCGAAGTCGAAAAATCGCGCATTAAAGGATGATATCACCCCAGTACTACTTTCTTTCTTCTATTTTTAATTGTTCATCACTCAGTAAACCTTTCAAGGTCAATAAAAGTAAAAATAATCCTTCAGGCGGGAATTGAACTCCGGTCTTACACATGGTAAGGTCTAACCTTTGCTAAGCACAAATACTCACCACTATACTACCTAAGATGCTGTACTATAACTCTTGATAGGATTACCGCCAGGCTTGGGGAGAGGACTATTCACAAGAAGAAGCCCAGGAACTGATCCTATCTGGAAATCCGGCCCTTTGCCTATTATGGTGTTGGAACGGTGTAAGTACTTCAAGGGCAGCAGTGGTCGATCTGTAAAATGTCGTGACTGGATAACCTCGTGTCTAAGACTCTGTCAAGAAAGCGTATGAACATCTACTGTGTTTTAAACCCCTAAAGACAACTGTATCTAGTGCATGTCAATGTAGCGGTGCATCCAGGGAGGAGGAGGCACCTGTCTTCAGATTTTATCGGCGCGATAGCTCAGCTGGGAGAGCGACAGACTGAAGATCTGCTATGTGAGGTGCCTACCCAGAACGGTTTGAGGAACGCCAGACGAGTCACTTGCATGACAACGGTGAACCATTGCGAGATCCAAGCCCGAGAATGAACAAGAGGGGATGGCGGCACGAGATCATGACGGCTGAGCGGCTGAGCGAACGGTGAGATTGAACACAGCGTGGGGTGACGTTGAACACGACGGACGAAGTTCCTACTTGAACAGTTTGGGTGAGATTGAACATGGAATGATGACCGGTGAAATTGAACTTGAACAGAAACGTGGGTGAGGGGACGGGGTGAAGTTGAACACGACGGACCTCGTGAGGTTGAACAGTATATGTTGTGTGAGATTGGAACAGCCTGGAACTTGAACACAATGAGCGAGGTTGAACAGCGGTGTCGTGGGGCGAGATTGAACCGGTGAGGTGGAGCTAGCACCGGTGACGTCGAACAGAATGACGTCTTCTCGGCGAGGTTGAACACGACAAAACTGTGAGGTTGAACAAGATGGCCGGGTGCTCTTACTGGGTGAGGTTGAATACAACGATCGAGATTGAACAGCACCTTACTGGGTGAGTGGAGCCGGCGAGAATGAACCCACCAAAAACCTCTTACTGGGTGAGATTGAACGAGTCAAACCTCTTACCGGGGTGTGGTTGAACATGACAGGCCGGAAACCTCTTACTGAGTGAGGTTGAACAGCGGCGGTGCGCGTGACGGGTCAGATTGAACATGAGTCAGATGAGGTTGAACAAAAGGTGATGAATCCGTGAGTGGGTGAGGATGAACAGCGCCGTGCTGGGTGAGATGGGCTAAACCTCTTACCGGGTGAGGTTGAACAGACGGCGACACAGACGAGCCGAAAACCTCTTACAGCCTCTCACTGGGGTGGGCGCTGTTCTTGGCGGGATCTACCGGGGCCTATTAATGTCACGCGGCTCGCACCCTGGCGCTTTTTTTTTTGGCTGTAAGGTAAATTTAGCTGAACGCACGTGCGATCCGCAAACTTCAGAGATTCCAACCTCAGTTGAGTAGATTCGGAGTTGGAGCTTAATTAAGTACGTGGAATTTTGATGCGTGACAACACCCCATATATCTCATCACCAAGGGGGTGAGTGACGCGTGACATCTTTTATGGTCGAAATGGTACAGTATGCCGTGCGGCGATTGCTGGCGTCGGAGTTACAGCTGTGACACTTTTTCTTTTGCCGGTCGACACGTTGAATGCTTGCTGCTTTATCCATCAATTCCATCCTTACGGCTCTTTCACGAAATTAAGAGCAACTCATACACTCGAAGTCTGACTAATTGTAGTGAGTACTACAATCCCAGTTTCACGGGTTGGATTCGTTCACAGCAGCGCTACTGTTTTCATGTTCGTTATCTCTCTGTTACCTCGGGATCTTAGAATAGGACTTTATTTGCCTTCCTTGTGATGAAATCAAAGACGCCACATGTCCTTGTTTTGACACACTACCGAACAGCCGGATGCATGGTGTCTTTGCTTTTGCTGTTTTCATTATTCTTCACAAGTAAGGCGGGGTGGTCCATTTACGTATTCTGAGTATATTTTCCTTTAGAATGACTTAGCTTCGATCCACTCCTTATCTAGTTTCTTCTATTCTACTTCTCATTCTCGAATGTCCAGACACCTTCATCGGCTGAAATACCCACGAAGCAGAATTTTACATGGTGGTCTCTCATGAATCATCTAACTGAACTCTATCTTGCATAGGAGAAATTGGAAGATTCCCAGCAACCGGATATACTCATTCTGTTTCATAGGAACACAATTTGTCAGCATGATCTCTTCGACTCAGTTGCTTCCCTTAATCATACCTCATTTTATTTATCAATTTTCCGCATTGCTGATGTTATATGCAACATGATCATAGTACCTTTCTAAACAGTATGTTCAATTCTATTAAACAAACTCTTCCGCAACTCCTCAATTATCTTCCGCTCTTCATCTCTGACTCTGACCGGAATATCTGAATTTGAGTGCATCGTGAATACTCTGCTGAGGCAAATGGCAACTTTCTCGATGTTCTCTTAGGATAATGGTGAAGGTCTGACATGTAACCGGCGTAGAGTGGGATGAGGTTTTGGAAGTTTCGTTAGATCAATGAATGATGCATTACCATCGAAATAAATGCCGAATTCGTCCAAATGGGGATAATAATCAACTAGTATGGGAAGTACCTCCGAAAGAGATATAACCGGTGGTGAGAGATGAAATGGTGCTTCGCCCAAAAGAAGACGCCGCAGGTTAGGAAGTTCCATCCCAATTCGACGCAAATACACTGCTGAGAGATTCAACGGGGTCGGGTATACAAGCTCGAAGCTCATAAATTGTTTGCATGACAATAATGGGAGTAATATCGGTATGTCGATAATGTATTCGACAACAACAGATGTCGGAGCATTCGGAGAGCCATCCAGCCGGAGCTTTTTTAGTGACGACACGACACTTTCCGCGCACATTTGCAGAAACTGATATATTTCCATTGGTGTGGCACGATCGATAGTACAGATATCGATTGACGATATACGCTCCAGAAGTCTCGACTGGCTGAGGAAGGAGCGTGCCAGAGGGAAATCTATTTCCAGGCACATATGAGAAAGCGCCGGAAAGCCTTCTGTCCTCCCTAGTGTATTCGAAAAAAAAAACCTGGGATGCAGCTATAAACCCAATACCAACACGGACGGATCCTTGCTGATCAACAGACAGACAGACAGACAGATGTAATATCTTAAAGGGCTGTTGCAGTGCACGGCATGTACGGTTGCTTGGGTTTATTTCAATTCGATGACTATTCACCGAGTGCTGGCGATGGTAATCATATTCCTCGTAGTAATGGAAAACTTCACTTCTTCCGTGATCTTTGTTGACGCCGTGCCTAACATCAGGCAACACGGATTGGAGCTTTTGAACCGCGGCGCCTCCTTTGTCTCCTAGATAACAAACATCAACTCCAAACAGTCTTCCTTGATCCTTATATATCAAGCAATATCCTTGCGGCCGACATACCAATGTGCTTCCTCTCAATCTTCACCGTCGCAACTCTTAGCAATACTGCGCCTTCAAGCCATGCTGCTTCACCAGCCTATCCAGCCAGCAGCGGCGCAGGACGACGACTTGACCGACTATAAACTATCATATACCGCTTGTGGTGTAGGTTCCACCGATGCTACGAAGACAGTCCTACGGCAAGGGAAGCTCAACGGTGGGCTTGGTCCTTCAACTTGCTGAATAATGTAAATAGCGACATACGTAGGAATGTGTGCGAAAGCCCCGAACCGAAAAACAGCAGCAGTGGAGAAGGCAAACCATCAAATTTCCGTTTACTTCATATGGCTCCTTATAAAGTCGTGGAGCTGGCGTACGCCATATTATGCCTGATTGGCTGTACTGGCTACATGAAAACGGCAACGATTGTGCAGTATATCCTGGAATAGCAGGTAGCATATTGCAGACATGTGCCGGGCTGAGGCCGGGAAGATCTTCCGGTTGGAGGCGCGATGTACACAACGACAAGCACTGCTGCATCATGTAGTCAGAACGTGTCAGCGGAGAAGTATGTAGAAATGCATCTCATCAAGCTGCGTCACAAGACTTCAAGGCTACGCGTTCAAACCACAGGATGACTCGAATTTGATGCCAATAAGCAGACACTGGTTTTCTGTTCAGGCAATGAAAGCAGCAGACACAGCGAAGATCAGATAGGCTTGCTGAGGCCTCCTTTGCGTTACCAGAGCGTGGTGTTGCCGTTGTGACATTCTGACTGATAGCAAGCATGTTGTCTAGAACCGAAGCTTCCGAAAAGATTATAAATGACATTAGAATCTATTGGATTGTACCTATGTCTGAGCGAGATACAACCCTACAAACTCGCCAAGGCTACGTTGCAGATCGGATGACTTGCAGGTCACGATGATGTCGAGCAGTGGTAAAAGAAATATTCTGAGACACTAAGGAAAGGTCCGAAACGATTTGCAAAGAGATACGAGCAAGAAGCGTACCGCTTCATTGATGCGATAGCAGCGTGCACGGTGCTCCATGGAATCTGGACTGCTCACTCAGCCTCGCGGACGAACATCTTAGCTTAATATTCAGTTGTATTCGACGTCTGTTAGAATACAGATAAGATGGTCGAATATCTGAAGGAGATTGAGGGGGGAAGAAGGGAGATGTAGACATGCTCACAACGAGCGCAGGATCAAGTCGAAGCTGGGGCAAACTGGTCAGTCACCCCCAGAGTTCCCCTTCCCACGCCTGACCAGTTCTTCGGAAATCTTCAGGGAGAAATTTCTCGGGGCTCCGCGCTGGCCATAGGCCGGCGCAAATCTCTGGGGATGACAACTCTGCTGTCGGAGACGACGGGCTCGATGGAGATTTCCATTTGGGGGAGCGTGGTAAAGGCGTAACACATGTGGTTAGAGGGAGGTTTCTTGATCTGAGCGCATTTTTAGTGACGTGGTCGAGGTAGAGTATGCTGACGCGTACCTTCACGAGCATATTCCCGACGAACTTCTTCACAACCACCGCCAAACCCAAGCTAACCTCATACGTCTTATCCTCTTTCTCCTCTGCGTTTGCGTCCTTGTCTTTTCGTCCGAAGATAGAGAAGCCACCTGCACTGGGTAATGAGATGGTTGCGAGAGGTGAGACGGTGATACGCACTTCGCCGCCTGGATTGGGTTGTAGGCGATGTCGACGCCGATGCTGGCTTCGCCATCTGGGGTGAGCTCTTTGAGCATGATTTGGAGAGGACGGGTGCAACGGACGTGAATGAGCAGGAGTGGACGATGAGGAATTGAGGAAGGAGGGGGTTTTGACCTGAGAGGGTGTTAAGAGGAGCTGGGGTGAGAGGTTGGGCACGCACCACGCACCTTTGAGAGTTTCATTAGGCGTCCTATTGTCCATCTTTCGACTGCTGTGGTCTCCTTTACGCGTGAAAGATACGACCGAAAATGGCATTGAGTCAACGGGTGGGGATGAGGTCGAGCATGGCGTCGAGAGATTCGATGAGGGAGGCGTGCGCATCGAGAGGATAAGGTGTGGATTTTTGTGTTGCGAGGACGGCGAGGTGCCACTCCTTCATAACGGTGACCGACTTGAAGAATATGAATCAAGACTCTTTGTGCAAAGATTCGTCATCGTCGGCTTCGTGTTCGCGAAGGACAATGACATTGCGTTTGGCGAAAAGTTCCCCATTGAGCAGGCCCTTCTCGGGCAGATCCTGACGGAGCAGCTGCGCACGTCGATGGCCGCTGCGCATTCTTGCATTGCGTCGCCATCGTAGAGGTAGAGGATGTGGTCTTTGAGGACGGCGAGGTACGAGTCCTCGGCGCGGCGTTCGGTGGTTGAACGGGCGTTGAGGATGCCTCGGACGATGCTCATATACGATTGAGGCGATGCCTCGAAGGTGCGGCGAACGGTAAGCCATGCTTTAGGCGGCGGGTGCGGAGGTGGTGACGTGGCTCGGGTTATAACACCTCTGCATCCCTCGGTGTTGAACCCTCCAAGTATCGGTAAGCCATCTCCATGCTTGCCAAGAGTACTCATTTCGGTGTGGTGGCGGCCATGTGACTGTCATAGTCATGGTGGGGCGGGCGAAGGCGTCAACAAAGATACCGCCGCGCCAAGGAGATGTCGTCCACGTTTGGGGCGACGGCGGATTCAGCGATCCACACAAGGTGTCAGAGTAGCATTAGGCTAATATAACGTTGTACGCATGACTTGCTTCAACTTGCTTCAGATGACAGACAATCCCATGTTTCAGCGGTTTGCCACGTGGAGGGTTATAGGCGATGTCGACGCGATGCTGACCTCGCTGTTGGAGGTGAGCTTTGTAAGCATGGGCTTGTCAAGAGCTGTGGTCTCCTTTACGCCTAAGATGAGACGACCAAGGGTGGCGTCGAGACAGCGAGTCCGCGCCTATATGACGGAAGCTGACGTAATGCTTCACCTGGATAGGTGATTTGCGTCGGCCGAACAAATTGCCGGAGTTAGTCAAGCGTGAGGAGTTCCCTTCATTTGTAGAGCGCGCGTCCTATGTTACACGGAATCGATAGAGCCGTAATACAGATTCTACTGGTGGCTTCAGCAACGGTGCCTGCAGCTCAGCTATTGAACGTTTTGTCAGACAGGGAACTCACCCGCATATAATTAGCCTGCCTTTCCCATTCCGCCAGCATAGCTGACACCGCCTCCCGAACCTAAATGACCGTTGTTAATCATATATCACTGGCTCCCGGCCAGATTAATACTCCTATTTTCACAGGTAGAGCAAGAGTCATCGAAGATCTTTCTCCACTGGCACATGTGCGCGTGGTATGCTGCTGTCGTACCATCACCTCACCATTGCCGATTCACCAATTCACCGATTACCAGTATTCCAATTCCACTTCTTCCGTCCGACGTTCGTGATGGACTTTGATGGGCGGACGAAAGGGGTCTGCTGAGACAGTGCCAATCTCAGGCGGAAAGAAGTCTGTAGATATTGAGGTACTGAGCCAAGAAGGAAATGTATTGTCAATACTTCTTGGAATAGAATACTCAGGTGTAGTTTCACTCTTCACACCTAAAAGGTACAGAAAGACATGTTCAACCAATGTAACAACTAGCTATCCTAACATAGCATGGAGACAGAAGAAGAAAGAAGAATACGGCGACATAAACGCAGCGCAACAAGTCCTCGTTGGCCATGACCTAGCTTGTCAACATTGGTAGTCGACGATGCACCACTTGTGGTACTTAGAGCAGATGCGCCACCGCCTACGAACGGCGAAAGCGAATCCAGCGTCTGGGCACGTAGAAGATCTTCACTTCGGCCACGAATTTCCTCGCGAATGGTGTCGCGCTCGCTGGCGCCGTAGGCGAAGGAGTCGACACGAACAGTGTCGGAGGACGTTGTGTGCGTCGAGGAAGTGGGCGTCGTAGCCGGGAAGGAAGGAGAGTTGGGCTCGTAAGTGCGGACATGGAGAGGCTTGTCGCTGGGACCGATGATACGAAGGACGTCGCCAATTGAAGAGGAAGCTGCGTGGCCGAAGCGAGATGGAGAACCTAGCAGGCGATTCAACAACAGGATCAAGAATGAGAACATGATGTTACACACCTGTAGAGTGGCAGCTCTCACTGGTATGCAGCTTCCGAACCTTCTTCCCACTCCCCGGCGGCGTACTCTTCACAAGCAAGATTCCTACGTTAATCTCATTCTCTAGACTCGTCGTACTCTTCTACTGACATCCAGCACCCAACAGTGGACTCTGTCCTTGTCCTTCCCCGCCAACCCCTCCTTCGTGTACTGGTCCAACGTCCGCGTGCTCCATACTAGCCTCGCCTGCCGCCGTCTTTCTTTCTCTCGCTACCTCTCATTTTGGCGTTCACACTCCTTCTCAATACCGTCGACATCATCTTCGGCCATGCCAGAACGAGAACGGCTCTTCGACCGTTGGGCTCACCGTGGTTGAAGTGTCGTTCTAGAGAAAGCGTCTCGCCATACGCTGCAAGTTGAGCAGACAGTGAGATGCTGGATTCCTCGACGTTGTCAATGTCGAGCTGGACGATGTCGCGTGGGGCGCATTCGACGAAAGTGGAAGCTTCAGTGCGGGACGAGACGGTGCGCATGTCGAGGCCGATGTTGGAGAGGGAGTAAAATGAGCGGAGATGGGTCGAGGAAGAGGGATACGAGCTTGGGCGTGTATGTGTCATCGAGGATGGACTGCATAATATTAGACGAGAAGTAGCTTTGCGAGTCATATGTACGTGCACCTTTGAAAGCTTCTTCATGAGGACCCATCCTTCGACTGACGTGATCTCTTTTATATCGAGAAAGGCGGCCAGGGATGGCGTTGAGCCAACGGGTAGGGATGAGGCCGGGCATGACGATGAGGAAGGCGATGAGGGAAGCATGTCCGTCGAGCGGGTAGCGCACAGAGAGAGATACTAGTCTTCCATGACGGTGATAGACTTGAAGAGTATGAACCACGGCCCCTTGGAGGACGACTCGTCGGCTTCGCGTTCACGGGCTGCCGGAGTGTTTCACAAAGAGCTCGCCGTCAAGGAGGCCCTTCGAGGGGTACATACGGATGCTGCAGCTGCGGCTTCTTGTATAGCATCGTCTTCTTAGAGGTAAAGAATATGTCCTTTGGGGACGGCGAGGTAGCAGTCCTCAGCGTGGCATGCCTTGAGCGTCGCGGTCGTCGGAGCCGGCGGGTGGTCGGTGTCGACGGGGTGCGGAGGCAGGACGGAGGTGACGACGTGGCTGGAGTTGTTCGTTACAGTAAAGGAGAGCAGGGCAGTAAGGGAAGGTGAGACCGCCGAGCGACGACTAAACTCATGGCGAGCACAGCGACGTGTCGAAGCTGACGTAATGCTCTACCTGAATAGGAGATTTGGACTGTCAGTCCACACAACAAACTTCCTTTAACGGAAAGCCTCCGAGCTCTCGATAAGTCCCAATATGGGAATCGAATATTATGTAAGTTAAAGGCGAAATCTGATATGTTCTATTGTAAGTCCACCAAAGGTATGCTGAATCTGTCGCTGAAGTGTCTTTGGGCGATTTTGGAGAATATTCTTGAGAGATTATTCAGAAAGGTACACAGGCATTTTGGAAAAGATGAAATAATGAAGCATGATAAGTATGATATTACATATCTATAACAGATTCAAAGGAGATAATAATGTGAGAGCATATAATGTCCGGATGAGAGAGCAAAAGAACATTATAAATATTCAGAAGTAAGAGCTAGTAAGATGTAGGGATACACACGAGGAAGGGAAGGAGATGACAGGCTGAGTGTCCGGGCAACAATGAAGGAGAGTTTAAGACGACATGGTTCAAAAAATCATTTGATGTAAGTTCAGAAGAAGTTATATATAAGAGATAAAATACCACGAGGATATGAGAACGCATAAATTCGACCCACACCGTCCCCATCCCATGTCCAATCATAGCTTCACTGCTGCTATCCACCTTGTTACCCGGAGAAAGGAAAGTCTAGTAAGTATTATACTGGGAACGTCAATTTAGATAACAAATGCAGTTATGAAGTAGAGAGGGAATGCCAGACATACCGACGCGTAGGCTTGTGTGGAGGAGGGAGAAGTTTGAGCGACGCAAAGAGGAACGAATGTCACGTGAGAGGTTACAGGAGTTAGCGGGCGCTCGGAAGCTTTCCGCAAAAGGAGATCTGTTGTGTGGACTGCAAAACCAGGAGATTTATGCTCAAGGGGTAAACATAGCTTTGCCCATGCTGTGTGCGTGCGTGACCTCCTGCCTTCTGAATTGTTTCTTTGGCAGATGGCGTCCCACGCGTGCCTTCCTTCCCACTCCCTATCCACCCTACATCTGTTCTCTTCCCCACTGTCCGCGATGCCTAATTGTTGCAAGTTCTACCTGCCTTTGTGGTTCAATACCCGTACGAAGAAGAAATCGTCGCATGATGCCTCACCAGTGGGCTCAGATCCAGCCGTCTCCGCCAACAGCGCAGAGGTAAGCTTGTTCTCATGTAATCAGCAACTTGACGATGAATACAATACAGTCAGGCCAGCTTGATGAGCATTCACCGTCTGCGCCTGTGGAAGGGGTCTCAACTGGCACCGATATAATTCGTGCCGAAGTCGAAGTCGCCACCAGGGAAGTGGACGGGCTACGTAAACCTGGTAGTTCAGTCATAGGCATAGCCGAAAACGTCCCCTCTACTGTGGATGACGTATCCTCCGCAGGAGACAGAGACACCTGGGGCCCGCTGTTGGAGAAGGTGGAAATATTTGCCAGTGCTATCGACTGGATTGGAGAGGTGTGTCCGCTCTTTAACTGGTCAATATAATGTTATTTATCGCCTTACCAGCTACATCCCTATGCCAAAGCAGTGTCTACAATACTGTCAGCAGCCATAAAGGTTCGGAATACCTCTTCGCTAGCTGATGTAGCTGATCAAGTCTGTACAGCCTATTATTGAACAGAATAAACGTGATGATGCCATGGGGGACCTTTGCAAAACAATGGAGGAGGTATATGACTTTATTATTGAAGCAAGACGTCTGGACAATATCGCTAAGAAGCGAAAAGACCTGCTTGAATTTTTGTGGCAGCAAACTCACGAGTGCGCATGCTTTCTTCGGGACCAGTCCAAGGTCAAAGCATTTTGTGAATATCTTTCCTTCTCGTCCCGTAGCCACACTTCCGCTTACATATATGTATGCCAGATTTGCGCGCTTATAAGAATGTTGTGGCTGGAAGGACAGTTGATGACGATATTATGAAGTTCACCACCGCTTTCAGCCACCTCAAGGAGGCCTTTGTGCAGGGCGGAGCTTTGCAAATTGAAATTTATACTGTTCGCATCTTGGAGGAGATAAACGACATCAAAGAGAATGTTAAGGATATTGGTGTGTCTTTTGCTTCAAATTTTTTCAACTTAAGATCAATGTTCACCGTGCCTGCTGTAGACGACAAGATGGACATAAAAGAGGAGTTTCCTGCAGATGTCCATTCCCGCATGGCACCAAACAAGGGGTGTCTTCCAGAAACCCGCAAGAACACTTTGGAAAAACTGTCTGAATGGGTCAATGATACCAGCCAATCTCGAGTATTATTTCTCCTAGGTGGTGCAGGGACAGGGAAATCTGCTATTGCCCACACTATAGCACGGCTCTTCTCCAACCGCTTGGGAGCATTCTTCCGCTTTGACCGCAATCATCTAGCTACAAACCAGGCCCATTGGTTTTTTAGCTCCATCATAAACAGACTTGCTAATTGGGACAAGAACTTTCGCCGTGGGCTGCTGAGCAAATACAAGAAAGGCAGTTTTCAAACCATGGAGTATGAGACTCAGTGGAAAATATTTGTTGAAGCAGCCATTCGTCTTAAAGATGGTATTGTTGGACCCGTGCTCATAGTCATAGATGCATTGGACGAAAGTGGAAACATCAACTCACGTAAATCTTTGCTGCATTTTCTGACTGAGCATGCAGCTCAGTTACCATCAAATTTTCGCATTTTTGTTACTTCTCGACCGGAACGGGACATTAACAAGGCCAATCAAAATGTCAAGTGGATGCATTTGGATGATCAAAAGGATGAGGCCAAAAAGGATATTGTCAATTACCTTCATCATGAACTTGGAACTTTGCCTGGTGATGATCTTCCTAAATCAGCCTATGAACAGCTGGCAGAAATGGCAGATGGCCTATTTCAGTGGGCATTCACTGCCTGTCGGTTCATGGAGGATATGGGAGAAGGCTTAACATTGGAGGAGCGATTCATGATTTTTTTTACTCCTGCTGCCAGTGTCCCAAGATTTGGAAAAGACCTCGACACTTTGTACTCTTTCATTCTTGGTGAGAAATTTAACCTGGATAATGATACTGTCAAGAAACGGTTCATCAGTGTTCTTGGCCAAATTTTGGGGGCTGCACAGCCTCTGTCTTGTAACACCCTTCATGCTCTCTGCATCACTGAGAATGGCTCAAATATAAATGAGGCCAAGCTGATTGTTCAAGAATTGGGCTCTGTTCTCAGTGTTGTAGCAATGGGCAATGAGCCTATCCGGCCATATCATACATCCTTCCGTGATTTCCTAACAGATGAAAATCGTAGTGGAAAATGGTATATTGATGTAGATGATGCAGCCTGTTCCATGGCTCTAGGTTGCTTCCACACAATGAATGCAGGTCTGCATTTCAACCTTTTCAATCTCCCCTCATCATTTCATTCTAATAAAGAAATGCTTCCTCTCAGTGTGGAAAAGGAGGTCATAGCTGAGCCACTCAAATATGCCTGCCAATTCTGGGAGTTTCACTTGAAGAACACACCGGGCCAGAGTTTATGTGGGATGATTGTAACTTTCATAAATGAGAACTTGCTGTTTTGGTTTGAAGCACTCAGTGTCCTTCAGTTACTAAATATTGCAGCCCCTGCACTCTCTAAATTAGCTGACTTGCTTATGAATATCCAAACCAAAACAGTGAGCATACCATCTATGTTTCTGTCAAGGGAATACTGATGTTCTGAATAGCATCCAAGCATTGCTGGCACTATATCACTTCTGCATGATGCTGACAAGTTTCTGCATTACTTTGGCACAGCCATCACATACAGTGCCCCTCATATTTATATATCTGCCCTGCCCTTCACACCAAAATGCTCTCCACTTGCACAAACCTATGGATCAAGGTTTGAGGGGGGAATATCATTACTGAAAGGTCAATTGCCATTGTGGCCTACAGAGCTGGCTAGACTCACAGGCCATAGAGGTAGCATCAATTGCATTGCATTCTCACATGATGGCAAGCGAATTGTCTCTGGCTCTCGTGACAAGACAATTCGGATCTGGGATGCAGAGACAGGGCAGAATGTGGGTGATCCACTGACTGGGCATACAGATTGGGTCCAGTCTGTTGCATTC
>KN837108.1:487061-507954 GCA_000827215.1 Sphaerobolus stellatus SS14 | reverse complement strand
GCTATGGAGAGTATCATAGTGTACATAAAGTATCGTGGCTATGGATGCTATAAATGCTATAATTGCTACTATAGTGTTTGACCACTTTCGTGATGTACAGACAGTGCAAGAGCTACTGTCCATACCAGTATACCTAATGGATTGTCTGGTAAAGGACCAACCAAGGCCTTCTATAATAATATTTGAAAACACCATAGTGTATTGATCAAGGAGGTCCCTGACAAGAATGAACTCTAATTCCATATTGTCAAAGATGATGACATAGAGGATGGTAACTTCATCCTCAATGATAGAGTAACAAAGCCTCCTGTTAATCAGGAGGAAACAACAGAGAATCCACCATCAGTACCTAAGGAGGACAATACATGCCCTCAGCATTCCTTTTAGAACACATCACAGAACTGATGTGGACAATCAACAAACACATTGAGCATAGAAATAAGTCCCTCCATAGGTCCCAAGTAGAGCAGTTGCCCCTACTAATAGGATTGAAATGTTCAATCAAAATGAAAGGAGGATTATTACCTCTGCACAGCTCACTGCAATTAAGCAAAGATGAAAACCCTCATCTATGTTCTCAATGGAAAGAGAAATACACTGACTTATTCAGTGACATCCCATTGGGACTACTTCCAATGCATGAGTAAATCACAGGATCAAACTTATGGATCCCACAGAATGATTTCATTATCATTTACCCAAATGTTCTGAGGCCTTAGTGGGAACCAACCACAGCATCACAGGTAGTACTTATGTTTTGCATCTTCAAGAAATTGAAGGAGATACTGTGCACAGTATTCAATTTGTGTCTACAGAACACAAATACTGAAAGGGATGTTACTCCCTTTCCTGACATGGACCTCATCAGAAATGATGTGACCAGAGCAAAATATCACTCCAAGCTTGATATATCTGAATTGTGAGCAAATCAGGATGATTCCTGAAGACATTGATAAAACAATGTTTGCAACAATCTATGGCATGTTCAAGAGCCATGTAATGCAACAAGGAGACTACAATGCTCCTTCAACATCGCAGCAGCTGATGACTGCTATATTTAGGCTGTACATTGGCCTATTCATCCATGTGTACCTGGACAATATATTTATATTCTCAAGAAGCATTGAGAACCACAAGGATCACCTTGAAAAGGGCCTTCATGATCCTGAGAGGATCACAAATGTTCCTCTCACTGAGTGAAGCCAGTCTTTACTCTGAGTGTATGGACTATTTAGGCCATATCATCAATGATAAGGGTACCCATGCAGACATGGATAAATGAGATTAATCAGGGAGTGGCACACTCCAAGGACATATAAGGATGTCCAAAGATTCTGGCCTTAGTCCAGTATCTGGCACAATTTATACTAGACATATTAGCATATACTATGCCACTTTCAGCTGCTGCTTGCAACAACCAAAAATTTATATGGACACCTCTCTACAAGAAGTGACTCCAGCAGATAAAAATGCTGGCTTGCAGATCACCTATCCTAAAGCTGATCAATTCAGATAACGAAAAAACTATCTAGGTAATTACTGACAGATGTCAGTCAGACATTGGCACCATGTATGGCCAAGGCAAAGACTGGGACACATGTTACTCAGCAGGATTTCTATTGAATAAAGCCAATATGGCATAACTATATCATGCCTGAGCAAGAAACTCCTGCCAAATGGCAAAATAAATGTTTGGGATGAAAATCTGTCCTAGTGACAGACAATGCTGGTCTGTCATATTTCTAAACTGCGCCTCAACTTACACCATGTCAAGTGTGGTGGATGCAATTCCTGTCTTGCTTCAACTACAAAGAATAGCATGTTACAGGTGAGCACAACAGGTAGCAGATGTGTTCTTGTGCTACTATTCAACTTGTTGACAGAAAAGTGCAACAAAAATGATTTCATTAACATGGATTGAGAACTTGATCCTGAGGGAGACCAGTTGAACTCTGTTCCTATGCAGTGAGATGTTTACAATGTCTACAAGAGCTCCAGGAAGATCACATCCTGGAAACAAATGAAATGAACATTAGTTCATCTAACAGAGAGGCAGCATTGCCTCTAAATCATATGGATGATAAAGATGTCCTCACCATCAGCTCTGGAGGTGATGACATACCATTTAAGGAAAAGGTAGAAACAGATATCAACCTTAAGCAGGTATTTATACCTGCATATATCAATGATACTCTCTGTCAGAGAGTATTACAGGATGTGAAAGCATATCTGTGCTTTGTGCTAAAGGATGAACTCCTTTGGACTAAGAACAGCCTTGATTGTTCAGTTGTATGCATCCTGAGGAATGCTCTTTGGAGGGGAAGAAATCTCAGTGAAGTATTGATTGACCAAGCCCACCAAACAATAGGACATTTTGGTCCTTTGAAAACCTTGAAATACATTCAAGGATCTTTCTGGTCACCATCAAAGATGGCTGACATTGAGGCTTTCTGCAGCTTGTGTGGAAAGTACCAGACTGTAAATTCTAGGAATCAGAAACCCACTGGGCTTCTACACACCTTGCCTATCCCTGAGCAACCTTGGGAATCGATAGGCATGTATTTCATTGGACCACTCACTACCTATGTCCAATGGTTATGACTATTTACTAGTAATAATAGACCATCTGACATCTCAGATGCACTTGGTACCTACCAAGACCACTGTAACAGTGAAGGTGGTAGCCTGGCTCTACCTCAAAGAGGTAATCCAATTACATGGATTACCCATCTCTATTGTTTCAGATAGAGACTTGAAGTTTACTTCAATATTCTGGAAGGAGTTACACTGGCTAGTGTCACCATGATTCTGTTCTGTTCTGTTCTTTAAGCCTTTATGAAGAACCAAGAACTGAACCACCTACAACAGTTCGGAGAGCTGAACTGAACTGCATAAGAACCACTAGAACCAGTTTCAGCTGGTTCAGTTCAGTTCACAAACCAGTTCGGAAATATCATGAATACATGTATATATGTCAATGAATATTTCTAGTAATTATTACTATTTTATGATGTCATATTCATGCTATCTTGTTGGTTCACCCTATTTTAAGCATAGTAACCTGCCAAGTCATTTAAAACTCCACTGCTCCCTTTCATTGCTTCACTCTTTGCTTCCCACCAACTCTCCACTACCTCATCACTTCATTTTCTTCTAGTTTTCACATCCAAGTAAGTATATGATATATATATCAAAAGTATAGTGCAAAACTAACTTGTTAAGCAACTCTTAGGACTGACTACATGAACTGCTGAACCGGAACTGAGACGATCAATTGTGGCTCCACATGTGTGCAATCTATCGAGATCATGCTTTGAAGACTCTAACATGGCAATATACAGAAAATCAAAGGTGATTGGGATACCCTGAGGGCATAGTTTACACTGTTAGGAGGCGTCAAGGTATACAGATTCTTTCAGCTATGTTACATAGATCTGTTTTCCGCATTTTCTGACATTTCTTGAACAGAAGATAACTTTCCTTGGATATTGCACCTGGAAGGAGTGCAATGGTCAATGACTCAGCCATCAAAAAAGTCAATACAATGTATGATATCTTTTCCTGGGGGCTGGGCATTCCTTAGACTACAGGATGAAAAGTGTATTTAAGGCCAGATGACATGGTACATGCTATAGCACTTCTCTTGCTCTCGTCTACTCATACTCGCCAATGGCATCCTCAGAAGCTAGCAGCGATCCTGCTTCTTGTTGTCCTGCCACATCAGAGAGTGGTTGCACAGCTAATGCAGATGGGTCTCTTAAAGAGGCTCATGAAATTGAGTTTGAGTTCTCACTGTTGGCTGCAGAATGTGCTGATCTTGTAAGTTTAATTCTATCTTTAATTTTGTGTTTTTATTTATGCTTTGTTAGGGTGGCACCAGTTCATTTACTGCCACTGCTGGTTCAGGAAAGTGGAGAGGACAATGATGAGGACAATGACGAAACCCCTCAGCAGCGCATGTGTACATACTCTACAGCCCAGGCAGTAACTTCAATTAAGATATTTGTGCTTTCTATTCAATTGTTTTGTTTCTTACACATCTGTTGTAGTCTGGCAAATCAGCTTCATCTCATTGTGGTGGGACGCATGCAAATGCCCCCATCCCATGTTCTCAAAGTCATAATGACTTGGGAGTGAGGAGCAAGAGCAAGAGCAAGAGTCAGCCACCTAGGAAGAAGACAAAACCTGTGGTGGAGAGCGATGATGAAGATTGCATCAAAGTCATTGACATTGATGCTGAAAATGAAGCTGAAGTTAGTGATGATGAGGATGGTGCTGCAGAACAGCAGCTGATGATGGAGAATGACATGTGTGTGAATAGTGCATACAATTAATTAATATATCTATTGACAAATTTCTTGTAGGGGCAGAAACGGGGACACAGTGACACCACAAAGGACATTCCCCTTGTATTCACAAAGGATACTAGGGAGGAAAGATGGGTCATTGGTGTGACATTTGCAAGTAAGTGTTATATTCCCTTTCATAAATGTATATCTAATTTTTATAGGGAACTCCATGTCTTGGATTCACACTGATGGTTCCTTGGTGGGAATTCATCTTTGCATACTCATATCACTCGGTAAGCCTTTCAAATGTGAATTGCTGTCATTACTAAATTTGATGTTTGCAACAGTAACTACAATACTCATCTCAAGAAGTACAAAGAGTGCTGCCACCAAGCTGGCATAGTACCAGCAAGTCATTGTATCCCAGAACACCGACATCCTCAGGATGCTGCTCCTGACATGTGAGTGACCTTTGTAATCTACTTAATGTTGCTCTCACCTTACCACTTGATCATGTAGAACTTTAGAACAGTTTGGGTTTAATCTTGAAGAACGACCCCTCCCATTCAATAAGGAGAATTTGCTGGATCACATTGTGGAGCTTGTCATCAAGGATGATCAGGTAAGATTAATTGGTTCCATTTTGCTTGGCTATGTTATTGATTTTATTATTATTATAACAGGCTTTTGAACTGGTTAAGAAAGCCTTGTTTCACTGACTCATCAAGTTCCTGCATACAGTGATGAAAGATTCAGAAATTCCTCACCACACTAAGCTCCATGAGACTATATTAGAAAATGCGCAGAAAGCTGTGGAGAAATTGAAGGCTAAATTGATGGTAAGAGCTTCATATGTTATCCTTGTTTCATTAGTTAATCCAATCTGCAGGGCAGTGGGGTGCCAGGCAAGATATCCTTTACCTTCAATGCCTGGACAAGTGAGGCATATGACCCATATTTTGCTCTTACAGTGCATTATATCTATTCACTGTTGAATGAGCCAAGTAGATGGACTTTGGAAGGCAATGTCATTAGATTTAGCCCCATCATCAGGGATCACAGTGGGAGGAACACTGCCTGAATCCTGACAAGGGTAGTGGATTGATACAGCATTTGTGACAAGGTATATCCATCTGTTTATTGTTTTATATTTTCTCATTCTTATTTAGCTGGGCTGGTGGATGTCAGATAATGCAGCTACAAATGATAAGGCAATCAAGTGTCTGCATGAACCTGGTATGGCTTGCTGTGATCAAACATTCTGGCATGCTCCAGAGTTTCACATTTGGCAAGTTGTTGGGTTGATGCATATTGTTTCAAAATATAACCATTTAATTTTATTCAGATGTGGTGGTCATACAATCAATTTGACAGCCTGAGCTTTCATCAAAGCTATCACTCCAACTCCAGCGTCATTTATCAAGCGGAAATTAGCAGGTTGGCAAGTCACATGCAAGACGTCAATATTTGATAGTGACCATGAAGCAAGTGACCATGATGAGAGGGACTGACAAGATAACAGAAGTGGATATAATTGAAGCCATTGAATTCAATTTGGCAGACATTCTCAGCAAGGCCATTGCCTTTATAACCCAGGTATTTTCTCATTATGACATGGGAAGAGTAGTTCCTAAAATTATTGCTTGTAGCTATGCATGTCTCCACAGGCTTGTGCCTTCTGAAATCACTACTGTGTTCAAGTTCACCTAACACTGCTTCAACTCATCAAATGGGTTCTAACTCGTTGGTTGTCAATGTATGATCTCATCTCACACCTTATTGAGATGAAACAGGTGCATAACAACTCTTCTTGGAATCTTTAACACTTGCTTACACTTTCTAGGCTGTTGATTTATTCACTGCTTTCACCAATAAGAGTGGACAAGTGCCCAAACTCACAAAAGGTACATCCTACCAAATTTTTGAAGTCAAGAAGGCCAAATGGGACTCTCTCATGTTGATTCAAAGAGTACTAGCAGTAAGCTTTTGAGGATAATGTTTCTGTATTTTTTCTGATGAATATTTAGGAGCCAGCAGCCACCCAAGCTAGTTTTCCTAGCGAGACAGTTCCCACCATCTGGAAGCTCCTCCCAACTTTAGAATTTATGCAGACCCATCTGGAAGACATGCAGCGTGATCCAGAGTTTGCTTCTGTCAAGCACAGTCTGGAAAATGCACTCAAAGTTCTTGCCAAGTATTATCAGAAAGCAGATGCCATGTCTACAAACATTGTAACACTAGGTAAGCCTACATTTCACTGCTGTCAAACTAACACTTATTTTCCCCTATTCCTAGTACTTAATCCTGGCATAAAGATGGAATATATAAAGGCTAATTGGGTAAAGACTGGCTTACAGAAGCAGAAGAGACAATGGGAAGATTGATACTAAATTGTAGTCTTTCTTTGTATTTGGTTGGCTCATGGACTCCCAGTTTGATTGTTATCACTTTGATACAAGTCAAGGCAATAAAGCTGAGTCAATGACAGCTCCCAAGGGTATGTCTTGGCCTTTCTAATTAATCTCTTATATTCTAAATTTCTGTCATAGCTCCTTCTCCTGTCAAAGCTGGCTCTGGTTATGGCTCCTCATGGCTGGCAGCATCAGTCAAAAAGAGTTTAGCATCTCAATAATGATATACAGGTCCATGTGGAGAGCTGAAGCAGTATCTGGAAAGTCCGCTGGCACTAGGAAAGGAGGATACAGTGGGATGGTGAGGTGTATGTAAACCTTCACTCAAAATTGTACCTGTTATACTAACATGCACTAGAGCTTCATTCTTCTGAATATCCCACACTCTCTTGGATGGCCTGTGACTACCTTGCTATTCAAGGATCAGCAGTGCCATGTGAGAGATTTTTTTCCAGTAGTGGGCAGACAGGTACCAGCCATTGCAACCACCTCCTTCCAAGAACCTTTGAGGCATTGCAGATCCTCAAAAATGCTTATAAAACTGGTGATATGCAAACTGCAGCAGAAACACTGGCAAGTCAAGGGGGGATTCTTGAAGAAGAGTTGGGATGCAAAGATTTACTTGTAGCTAAGACTTAGTATAGCCAATGTCATAGTGTATAGAGTATTAATACAACTGGTTCAAACTTTAACAAATACTTGAAGAGTGACAAGTTTATATTCTAACTGTAATAAAATGAACAACATAATGAGAATCATATTAAATATGCTGTTATTGGCATGCTATTTAGCTTGTTGAATGGATGGTTCATACCAGTTCCAGACCAGCTCACAGTATTCTAGGTTTGGCAGAACCACGAACCAAACTGCACTCAAACCACCCCAGACTGGTTCTTGTAGTTCAGTTTGAGTTGGTTTGGTTTGGCAGTTCAAGCTTTGGTTCAGTGGTTCAAGAACTGAACCACAGTGACACTAACACTGGCTCCTATGTGCCAAGCTTTTAATGTCAACAGCTTTCCATCCTCAGATGGATGATGCCACAGAATGAGCTAATCATTCAGTGCTCAAATATTAAGAGTGGTTGTGAATCATGACTAGAAAGATTGGGCTGAGAAATGCCCAATGGTTGAATTCACAATCAACAGTAGCACTAGTGCTACTACTGGGTTCACTCCATTTGAACTGATATATGGGTATATGCCCTGTATCACTGTCAATCTGACAGAGACCTCAAAGTTTTGAGGTGTCAAACAATTCACTGAACAAGCAGAATGGAACTTGATAGCAGCTCATGATGCTATCATCAAAAAGCACATTGAACAGACACACTTTGCCATTAGGCATAGGAGAGAACCTCCTATATACATGGTAGACAACCTTGTTTACCTATCCATGGCAAACCTAAACTTGCCCAAAGGACAAGCAAGGAAGCTTGTGCCAAAAAATGTAGAACCTTACAAAGTCCTTAGGGTAGACAATAATAAGTCTACCATTAGTCTGGAGTCACTGCCAGAATTATTATGGCATCAGATACAGTATGGGCATGATCCTTGTCCCACCACTATGAAAAACACGAATATTATTTCTCTATGCCTATGGATTTACCTAAAATTTTAGTGTAAGATACGGAACCTATCAGCGCAGATCACAAAAAATTCAGAGCATTTGGACAAGATCTCGATATATCTCACTTAGGATGGACTTTCAGAGCTCAAATGTCACGCTTCACACATCCTTGTCCCATGCACGTGACATCTGTCATGTTACTGTCGTTTGACATAGATCATGCTCTGGAGCAGCCGCAACATGGAATCACAACTTGTAAGTGTATCTTATACATTATAAAGTTATATACTAGTTCAATGTTGACTATCATTGCCAGAATTCTGTCTCTGAGTCCAGTGCTTCTTCATCTTCCTCACCTTGATCACTTCCAGTCTCCTTGTCACTATCTGAGCTACCCTGCTGCACTGGTGATAAATATCAACGAATTTCATCAATTGTTGGCTTCTTTACACACTTTGGATCCTTTGGCCAGCAGCTCCACTTTACACCAAGAGCCCTGAGTCAAGCACATTCTTCTTTGTAAGTTGTACTTGCTTCTGCATTTTGCTCGCAAATTATATCCCACTGACACTTCTGTTCTGCCAGAATCTCCTGTTTATTCCGTTTCTCCACCTGTTTGCGTTTCTTCTGGCTCTCCTTCACCTTCTTCCGAGCTGCTGCCTCCTCTTGTAATGCAATAAAGATCTCATCTGTGAGGACACGTCCAAATTCACCTGGGAATGTTTGTAAGTGGCGATCTTTTTCCTTTTCCTTCTCTTTTGAATGCAATGCCTTATTCAATTTCAGTAGATGCATATTCTGAATGATCAACTGGGCTTGGAGTCAAGTAATGGTGCCATCACGTGCCAGTAGATGAGCTTGTGCAGAGGTGAGTTGTTGTGCTAATTCTAGAATAATCTCCGCCAACTGTTCTTTCATATATTCAGCTGTATTCAATGATATATTCCCTGCACTGATGTTTGAAGTTGGAAGAGATGGAAGGGGTTCAAGGATAGGGGGCTGGACCGGGATGGTTGACTTGAGCAGCGGTTCTGAGACCAGGAAGGAACCTGTTGATGTACTTGATAGTTGAGAAATAAGGATTCTAACAATATTTGATGGTGTGAACTGTCTGGGCTTATTGATTGAACGAGTGGGAGTGCTTCGTTGGTGTGAAAGATATTTGGAGTGTGGGAGTGGGGAGGCAGATATGACACCTGGATCTGACACCGGCTGTTCTGGAATCATTGCAAGCTGTGCTATTGGTCCTCTCGCATGCTCAGGATCCCTGTCAAACTGGGTGAGGCGGAAAAGCATAAGATGATTGACAACCGCACGAACGGGACTGGGCTGAACAAGTGGGAAAGTGCCCTTGACAGATGTCCTTTTGCTCAGTTTCATCTTTTTGGTTGATATCACATTTGGATTAAATGGAACAATGCCAGTAGCACTGAATGCAGCTTTAACCAGGTCAACCTGGGCTGCTTTGAGGAACGCTGAGCCAAAGACAAAAACAAAGTCTCTTTTTCCAACTCCTCAGCTGTTTTCCTCCTCAAATAGCTCAATGGCCTTCCAAAATTCCTCCTTCATTCTTGCGAAGAATACGACATCTAGGTCTTGCAGTGCATGTGTGCAATGAGGTGGATATCCAAAAATGATGATATTATGTGCTTGGGCATACCGAAGGAGTTTCGGTGAGTAGTGGGAATTATGACCATCCAAAAATAAAGCTCGAGGTTCTCCAGCCGCTTTTTCTGCGGTCTCTTCAACAAATTTTATGATCCAATCCTCTGCTATCTCCTGCTCAGTCCAACCATTCCTAGATCTAGTAATCCTATGGCCAGGTGAGCTACAGACAGCCATGAGGAGACAATGTAAGGACTTACATGCAATTTGCGATGTTGTTTTTAAACCAGCTATTCATCACATTCTCTCCTTTGAAAATAACAACAGGACGAGTTGAGGTTCCATCAGCGCAGATAGTAATTAGAACTGTGGTATTTTCATGATTGGCATTGCCCTGCCTATATTGGTGTTTGACACCACGTCCACCATAAACGCGCTGTGTCTGCATGGATTCTCACGAGAAGCCACTTTCGTCCATAGTGTAGGTATTCTTGGCTTTGATACACATCTACATAGCCCTTCTTCACTACCTCATTAAACCAATGGGATACTGCAGGAGGATTAAGACCCTGAGCTTGTGCTTTATCAAGGTGCTGTGCATAGTGACCCTGGAGGTGGCCTCAATGTCTCAGGGCAAAGTGGTTCACCCAATTCTTCCCCAGGGGTGCTGCCTTGGGGCCAAATCGGCTCCGTATGATATCTGTGGCCTTCTGTTCCAGATGGCATAGAGTGTCTGGGAAGCCTTGGGCAGCTGATTCGAGTGCATATTCAAGGATGAGTTCTTCTTTGTTGTCTGAGAGCAGGCTTTTGGTTTTGTTAAATGAACTAATAGAACGACCTCCTTCGTAGAGCTGTAATAAGGTTCTGTAGTTAACATGAAACTGCTGGGCAATGTCGCGAGAACCAAGCCTCTTGTGTGGGTCAACCTGCTCCCTCTGGTGCCTGTAGGCTGCCAGTGCAAGATCCATTTGAGCTTCGGATGCCTGCCTTTTCTTTGCCCGTTTGGCAATCTCAGGCAATGCCCTACCTGGCATTGTGAATACACCAGGTAGATGTAGGTGTATGGAGTCAAGATGGGCAGAAAACTTTGCGGCCCTCTGTTCTGTCACATTCACACACATGTTGCCTACCATGGCAGCTTATGGTCTGTAGATGGGCCTCTTTTTGTGTTAAAGATCATAGTTTGACTTATTCATGATTTTTAGGAATGTTTCCACACACTCAGATTCAACTTACAAGTGGGGAGGAATATTTTAGAAGTTGTGTTGAGGTTCAGGTCCTCTATTACCCCTATATACATATTTTTAGAAGGCCCAAATATGGAGCATTCTTTCTGCTCTTTTACAAGGTGCCCAGTGTACATATAAAGACATTAAATAAAAAGTTTGAAGGGATTCCATTGAGTGTATCTGTTGTTATGATTTATTGGGACAACCATTGGGCCTGGGACAAGGACCGTGCCTATACTGTACATCTGACATTCCACATGAAACTCATCTGTTCTTCATTTCTCTGAATCTGAACTCTTGAAGTGAATCCTCTTTCTATGATGCATTGCACAGCATGATGGTAAGGGAACTCTCTCTTGCATGTCCCTGAAATATTCTTTGAATAATAACATGGCATGCTACATTTGTACAGCTTTTGCAGGTCATATATTCACTTCTTTAATGAAGGCGGTGTTTGGATTCAACTTCATAATTTCCCATTGGCTAAACATTTTCTTTCAGGTAGTATGAACTCCTAATTTACACTAACAGCCCCTTTGAAGGCTTAAAATCTGCTTTAATCTACTTTAGGCCTGAGAAATGGTTGTCAGGTCATAGGATTGCATATTTCAAACTATATATTAATTCATTTCCTATGGTTCACTTAAATTCAATGCTTACACTTTCTAGCCATTCCGCTCATAACAAATGTTTCAATTCACCACTTCAGTTTTCCCTATCATTGTATATCACACACACCCTTTAGATTCCTTGCAGGGGAATTTGCTACTTTTGCACAGACATTCTCATTAATCCATTCCTCTTCAATGGTACAAAAAATCAAAACTGCCTGATGAGCCCCATCATAAATTCAAAGCACCTACCAGGCCTGATTGATTCTAGTCAGAGCATCATCAATACTTGACAAGGTCTGACATTAACTGGTCGTCCTTTCAAAACTGTCAGTGAGGTTTAGCAGGCATTATATGTTTTGCAACATACATATCTATTTTCTAAGTCTCCATATTATGAAGGAGATTTAATCCACGACTATGCCTCAGAAGGTCTTTTATATTCAAAGTTTCCAGATCTCAATGCCATCCACTTGAAGTGGAAGTCCTAGCTGTTGTGGCTGCCTAACTCATCCAATGCCCCATGGAAGTTTCTATTCCAATTGCAGTGCATACTGGGTGATGCTCAGGCTGTCTCAGCCATTTGTAGATTCTGCTTCATAGATATTGACATCCTTAAAAGAACCTGGTAGAATGGTTGGGGAGTTTTCCCCTAGGCCTTATTCTGTCTGGCTACCACACAAAATACTGCCTCTATCTAGTCCAGAAACTCATGTATCTTCCATTCACTTTATCATACAATCTCCATTCATGAAGACAAATATCAGGCTATCTATCTGCCAGTGGTTACATACTGTGCACTTGGAGACAATTGAAAATATTATAATCATCATAATGGGTGAAACCTTTCAGTTCACAACTTGCCAGAATGCTTGATGTATATTCTGGTGGTTTTGCTGTCTGATATAATATGTTATTCCCTGCCTGTCTCTCTCCCTTCGTCACCATTTCTATCAGCCTTCACAGTCATTTATCATTCATAGATGCATGTATCTTGGTTGTCTGGGCAGCCAGGGCTGTGTCAAAGAGTGAGTATATTTCTCTAACATTTCATACTATATTTCACTCATCATGTCTGCCAGGTGTTCTAGTGACTAAGAACTGCATTGCCAATATTGGATAATGTGATTCTAGGTGACTTCTGGTATAGTTCTCCTACAGTATGATGAATTCACATTAGCATTATGCTCAATCCAAGCTTTTTAATTATCTTTTCTTTGGAGATCTCCTGGATTACTGTTTGTATATGGCCTTCACCCTCTGAATAGTCATGACAACATTTCAGCCCTCCGCTCACAGATTTAATACCTGCCAGATTCTATAATGCACTAGTGAAGCATGAAGGCATCCAAAGACTTTTTTCAAACATTTCTGAAATTGTATTTAAAGAGAGAAACAATATATAACTGCCACTAGAGACATCTTATCATTTTAGGTGGCTAAAGTCTGTCAAACTAAAAACACGGATTTTATTCCTCAATTTTAAGCTGAGTTTTATACACAATTTTAAGCAATTGAAATCCATATTTAAAACTGCAAAGTTGTCTGTCTTTTAGTTGAATGAAAGGTTAATTAAAATTCCAAATTTTACTCTGCTAGAAGTCAGACTCAACTTTTATATCACATTAGACTTTCGTCCATGTAAAATCTCAACCTAAAAGATGAGCTGAAATTCCATTGTCTAATTTTTAGCCAGGGAAAATTGTAAATTCATATTTTACCTGGCTAAAATGTCGAAGTTCAATTTTCAATCAACCTTTTGTCTACTTGAAGTTTCACATTTAATGCCCATAAGAGGGGGACTTTCAGCTGACATAAATGGCATAACAGACATATCATTTTAAGCAGCTGAAAGTACTGCTCTTATGGGTATTAAATGTGAGACTGCAAGTAAACAAAAGGTTGATTGAAAATTAAACTTCAACATTTCAGCCAGGTAAAATATGAATTTACAATTTTCCCTGGCTAAAAGTTGAGCAATGAAATTTTAGCTCAACTTTTATTTGGGTGGTCTCACATTTTAGGTTGAAATTTTACTCAGATAAAAGTTTAATGTGAAATAAAAGTTGAGTTTGACTTCTAGCAGAGTAAAATTTGGGATTTTAATTCACCTTTCATTCAACTAAAAGACTGAAAACTTTGCACTTTTAAATATAGATTTCAATTGCTTAAAATTGTGTATAAAACTCAGCTTAAAATTGAGGAATAAAATACACATTTTTAATTTGACAGATTTTAGCTGTCTAAAATGACAAGATGTCTCTAGTGTGCATAACTATCGTACAATGACTACCACATCTTGTCTCGCCAAAGAAAGATGGTAGTTCCAGAATTTCTCTTCCTCAGACCTCTTCATTGTTGGCTATTGCCCATATTATGAATTGATGTCCATCACATTATGTCTTCGTCCCTTGAGAGGGTTGTAACCGTGCTTTAATCACCTTTAGGGTCTCTTATATGAGTGGAGTTGATCCATACACTTGGTCTTCTCTTTTGCTAGATATTTATCTTCCTCACACTGTCCTCTACTAGTACTATTGCCACCCTTGCTTTTTCTTTATCATCTCGCACACACTGAGCTCCTGGGAAATGCTTGATCAATATGACTAGATAAACTTGGATTTGTTCCCCTCGATTTTATTTAAGCATTTTGATACCAGGATCATCTTCTGACATGCCATTTAATAATTAATATTTCGGGATTAAATTCTGACGGAGGGAAGGGTCACTTTTATTGAAGCTTTCAGCTGCCACGAAGTGGAATTCTACTGAAGGTCACAGATCCATCCAGTGCTAACCCTCAGAAACAATATTGTCATGAGAAGATTCCAATTCGACAGTATAGAGCAAACCTCCGAGGTGCAAGAGGCCCTAGGGCTTGATACCGGAGAGATTACCATTGGAGCTCATCATCGAGAGATGCTCAGCCCATCAAGCAGCTTTCTGCTAGGCAACAGCAGTCAAGGAATAGCTATGAGCGATGGATTAGGACCGAGAGACGAGATATTCCCCAGGCAGGAGGACTATGTTCCTCTGGATACAGCGATAAAAAATTGGACAAATGTTGTCCATATGATTTATCCTGAAGAATTCAGTAGCCCAAAGAAAACCTTTCAAGCCGTTAAAGACTTACCTTTGGTGCCTACTGGGCATGATAGAAAATATTTTCCTCTTGAATTTGATTCAGAGAGTTCAGGCGAGGAGGAAGACATAGAGGAAGGAACAGACACAATGAGTGTAGCCATTCAAAAGCAGCCCAAATTAAGGAATCACCAACACACCTTTAGCCAAGATAAGGATATGTTCTTCCAGCTCCTGAATGAGTGAAAATACTGTCAAGTCAGTGGTCTGAGAGAAGGAGATAAATCTATTCATCTCAATGCTGTAGCTGTCAAATTAGCATCAGAGACTGATGGAGAACAGTATAGCGAACAGGAATTCGTACTCGGATCATCCAAAGACAAAGGAAAAGGTCGAATGGAGGGCGAACGACCACATCCTGAAAATTTCGAAATTAAGATTGAAAAACAGGACACAGTAATCCCACCACTTCGAAGTAAAGACAACAAGGTCCCATCAAAAAGATCTAGAGAAAACAAGGGATCCGGAAAACACTCTAGAAAGAAGATGTCTCAGTCTAAGAACAAGTATCAACGGCAATTTAGTCGTGCACCATCTGAAATGCCAACCGGCATACATTTCTCCTCATTTGATGACAAAAGTGAGAGTAGTCCTCCTAGTGATAATAGCAGTAGTAGCTCGTCATCGAGTTCGACATCAAGCTCTACACCAGGCAGAAAAACTCACAGGGATAGAACACCACTGGATTCAACTGCTGGAGGAGCCGGCAGTGGGAGAAATGGAGGAGATAGTCCCCCAAGTTCATCCAGTAGCTCAAGTGAATCATCTAGTGATTCTGAATCAGAGGATAATAAAAGTAGGAAAAAGAAGAGATCACCGAGTCAGGAACGGCGCCAGAAGGATTGAAGACGCAAGCATAAGAAAGCGGCTAAAAAAATGCGTCAAATGTTAGCTCATATTAAAGTCAATGCATCTTCAACCTATTCAGGTACACCAAACATTGAAGTATTGGATCACTGGGCTTATGCAGTAAACAATTGGGTGGAGATGCATGCGCTAGAGAGAAAGTGAGCTGTTAGACTTGTTGGAAATTTCTTAGCGGGAAAAGCATCTACCTTCTATATGAGGCATGTGGTGCAGCATCAGAAATGGTGGACCTTACAGCAGATTTATGACGAATTATTCGATTATTGCTTTCCACCAGACTATAAGAATCATTTGCGGAATAGACTCTTGAAATACGAGCAAAGAGAATTATTTTTCGTTGATTTTGCTCGAGAAATGAAAACTTAGCTTCGAAATTTCCTGATGTCACAAAACATCAACGAGTAATCATATTATGGTCCGGTGCTGCTCAATATATTCGCTTGAAGTGGGTAGACTATGGTTTTAGCAGGGAAAGTGCTAAATGGAAGCATCTGGTTCATTGGGTGACGAAATTCGAAGCTAGAGAGCTTCAGAAGCAAAAGGAACGAAATGGAATTACCTATAGTTCAAAAGGTGGACGGTCAAGGAATTTCTTGATGCAAATCACTAGTAGCACCGAGAAAACACCACCGAAAGTAGCCAGAGAAAATTCGGAAAATCAATCCAAGAATACTCCAATGAATGGAGGTTCTAAATTTGATAGATCGAAAAATAACAGCCCAAGACTCTCAAAGGAGGAGATGAATCAACTGTGGGCAGAGGGAAGATGCTTCAACTGCCGAAGGGAAGGTCATGAGTCTCGAAATTGTCCAGATAGGAAAGTTATGAATGCACCTAAACAATTCAGAAGGACTCCCAACAAGATTTCCTCAAGTTCGGTTCGTTTTTCACGTCTAGAGAAGCTTGGAAAAAATAAGCAAGATGTAGACTTAAAAGTCTTTAGCATGCGGATTTCTGGAACGAAACTAGAAGCTGAAAATGAGCATAATCTGCTTCAGGATGCAATTTACATACCATGGCTCCAACGAAATTTTACCGACTTTTTTGGACCAGAAAGCGCACTTTCAGCTGGGGTAAAACCCACTGCAAGATTTCAGGTGGTAGCTTGGGGCGAAAATTATGTTATCTCTGACTTGATATGCCCTGGAGCACCACTAAAATGGCAAAAGAAAGTTTTACAGCAGTCGGGTTTTGATCTGAAGTGGACTCTTCAAAACACGATAGAATGGAAGGAAAGAATACTTCCAGAGGATTCTGAGGAATACTGAACTGTTGAAGAGCAGATTTGAATGCAGTTCTGTCAAATAATAACTGTACAATCATCTATCATGGGTGGTATTAAACATAGTAAACGTTTCAGAGTAACTCACCATAGTGGAGGATACTGGGTACAAGATAAACTTAAACCAGATATCCAATATATTATACCACGGTCCGAATTGTTAGATGGATCTTGGAGTGTAGAAAGGGTATTAAAGAACACATTGAATATTTCTGGATCGATTATCAATGGAGAGGAACTGTTACGTCCTGATACGGAATACACCTGGTAAGCCGCGCGGAAGTAAGCCAACGTTTCCGGTCGGAAACGCCAATGACTTGTACTGAAGGGACTTGGCTTCAACTTGTGTGTTGCGCCCTGCACGGTTGTAGGTTGTTCCTACTTCAGAGTTCAATAGTAGAGTTGAGAGTAAAGCCGAGCGGGAATGAAACCCGAGCGGAAAGACAGACAAGAGTGGAGTTAACAGATAATACAAGATTCGATTTCTGACTGAGTAAAAGTAGATACAAATGAGTGTATTTAAATATAATTAACCGAGCGGAAAAACATTGGATAAAAAGATAATCAAAGATGAATCATAAAAATATAATTGGCGTGATAATACGCCGTGCGGAGCCGGTGGGAAAATAACGTAAATATTGAAGGGTCAAATCATCAGCTGAATGATAGGCAAGAAGGAGCACATGGTGCAAAAGATAAAACAGATAAGAAAAATAAAAGAAATCCGGTCGGAAAACAAATGGTTGAGTCAACAAGAAAATAGTAAGAGCGAAAGGCCGCGCGGGGAAAGTACGCCGCGCGGAAAAGAGTCTGAATGAACGAATACAAAATGAATGAGTCAATTGAATAGAACATGGATAGAAAATAATATATGAATATAAGCCGGTCAGATCAATACTTGACAGTACCCCCTTGTTAAGGACGAACCCATGAGGACGTTACTAATTTAGTTGAAACGAGTTCTTGAAACGTGTAAAAGGATTAGCCGAGACTGGCGTGTGAATCGTCTGGTTGTCCAAGGGTATAAGTACCGGTAGGTTTTGAATATCGTGTACTTCAAAATTTCATCCCCCACAAACTAGTCATGACCGACCTCGAACTCCCTGCCCATATGCTTGCCTGGAAAACCTCGGAAGAAGTCGTCCGTATGGAAGAAATACCGGTCGACGACCCCAGGAGAACTGTAAAAGGATTCCAGGCCAACGACAAATTTGCCTGGCCGGCTCCCAAGTTCGCCTTCGATGACCCTTTTGAAGAGGAGGAGGATCGTCTTCCCAAAGTAAGTCTTGAAATTTTCCGCGTGGTAATACTGACATTCCTATAGGTGACGCGTTACTGGAAGGCACGCGACCAGGAGAGGACTCAGCGTGAGTCCAGATATCGGGAGTTGTTGGATGCAGAGACAGCTGCTGCCTCGCGGAAGCGAGTGGAAGAAGCCGCACAGAAACAGAGAGAGGCTCAGGAGGAAACCGCTCGGGCATTGGAAAAGAGTCGAGAGGAAGAGAGTGCGAAAGAGAAGGAAAGGGAGCAAGAGAAAAGGAAGGAGCAGGAAAAAAGAAAGGGGAAGGAAAAGGAGAAAGAAGCGGGGCCGTCCGAGAGTTCCAAGGGTAAGGCCAGGGAGGTGCTCAAGACGCCTAAGAAGACCACACCCAAAAAAGTAAGTCTCCATTATTTCCGGTCGGGATTTGCTGATAGCTTTGTAGTCCAAACGTGACGTCCGTTCAGAATCCGAGGAGGAAGAGGAGCCTGAGGAGTCCAAGGAGCGCCCTGAATGCGTCTACTGCGTGCAGAAGAGGATCAAGTGCGAGCCGTTGGCCGGCCGGAAGGTTTGCGCAGCCTGTCATAAGAGAAAGGTTAAGTGCGAATTCTTTGACAAAACCGCGTGGGCCGTTATGGATGGCAGTGAAAAGATTGCGGATGCCGTGCGAGACTTGACCAGGCTGGAGCGGTGCCGGACGGCCAGTCTTCTGGAGAAGAGCTGGTATGACATGGATATTTGCGCCCTCAACTTGGAGCAGACGGTTGATAGGGACCTGATGGAAGCGGACGGTAAGGTCCTGACACTCCTGGACATGAAGTCTAGGGGAGTGGAAATCCCGGCGGATGTGGAGAAGAGGATTATGTCCAACCGGGGTTCCATTGTGGCATCGTATACCACCCACATGGAACACATTTTCACGCGGATGAACCTCATCTGGAAGCGGACGGCGTGGACCAAGAATGACTTGCCAGAGTCAACAATTGGTGAGCCGGAGGCAGATCCCAGTAACCGCGCAGAGGAATCTGGAACTAAGAGAAAGGCTGAAGAGAGTGGGGGCCGCGCGGAGGTAAAGAAGAAAAGAAGGGTAGTGGACACAGAAGAAGAGGAGGATTCCACAATGTGCTGAGGGGTAAAAGAATCCGGGCGGAAAATTGTAAATAAAAATGTAAAAATCACTTTGTAATTAGATAGAAAAATTTGTATAAGTCTGAATCATAAAGTGTGAAATGAAGAGATTGAGAATTTCCGGGCGGAAAATAAAACAGAAAAATGACTTTGCAAAATAAATGAAAAGAATTATAAGGCAGAAAGAGGTCCTGGTTTCGTGGGATATAATCGATGAGAATCTTCTATTAGCTCAGAAGCGTTGACTTCAGTTGCTAAAACCCAGTCAGAATCTTGACCTGTACCCTCATAGCCCATCTACTTGACTAAGTATTGAAGTTTGCATTTCCGGTGGCAATCTATCTTTGAATCTAGAATTTCGTCAATTTCATAATTGTCTTCTTCTTCATCAATAACAATTGCCAGCGGGGGTGGAATGGTCCGGTCGGGAAATGGATTTGGAGTTGCTGGTTCCAACATTGAAATGTGGAATACTGGGTGCACCGCACGGAAATTATCTGGAAGACGCAGAGTATATGATAGCGTACCAGGTTGAGCAATAATCTCATAGGGACCCAAATACTTCTCAGCCAATTTCTTGGATGGTCGAGTCATACGGAAATGTTGGGCTTTGACAAAGACTTTGTCACCTATCTTGAATGGAGGCGGCGATCCGCTGGTCCTTGGTAGCGTTTCTGCGCTTCAAGCATATTGGACTTGAGGTGCTGATGAAGTTCATCAAGATCTGTTGTAAACTCGCGGGCCCGCGCGGACGCGAGATCCCGCTCGGGATAAACAGTGATGTTTGGGTGGTATCCCTTGTTTAGCGAAAAATGGGGAAAAACCGGTCGTCTCACTAGGAGCATTGTTGTAAGCAAATTCTGCGAGCGGAAGTAGCTCAGACCAGTTGTCCTGTTGATAATTGCAATAGACACGTAAATACTGTTCCAGTGTTTGATTAACCCGTTCGGTTTGTCCATCGCCTTCCGGATGGTGACCAGATGTAAAATGTAAGCGCATGTCAAGTGCTTTCCCTACAGATCTGAAGAAATGTGACACAAACTCGGATCCCCGATCGGAAGTGACATGTGATGGAACACCATGCTTTGAAAAGACGTGCATAACAAACATTTGTGCCAATTGTTGTGAAGTAATGGTATCATAAGTTGGAATAAAGATACCTTGCTTGGAGAACCTATCAACGATTACCAAGATTGAAGTAAAGTTGGCAGATTCCGGAAGCTGTTCAATAAAGTCCATAGAAATTGAATTCCAAGGTAGCTCCGGGACCGGTAGTTGCCTGAGATAACCGTATGGCTTGTGGCGTTGAGACTTTGAACGCATACAAGTTACACAGGACTTGCAAAAGTCTTGAACGAATGAACGTAATCCAGGCCAAACATATTCACGTCTCAATAGTTGAATAGTTTTGTTTTGTCCAAAATGGCCCGAAAGGATATGGTCATGCTTGAGCTGCAAGACCTTGAGACGAAGTCCGGGCACGTCCGGCACATAGATTCTGTTGTC
>KN837108.1:465761-482781 GCA_000827215.1 Sphaerobolus stellatus SS14 | reverse complement strand
AGAAGGAGCACATGGTGCAAAAGATAAAACAGATAAGAAAAATAAAAGAAATCCGGTCGGAAAACAAATGGTTGAGTCAACAAGAAAATAGTAAGAGCGAAAGGCCGCGTGGGGAAAGTACGCCGCACGGAAAAGAGTCTGAATGAACGAATACAAAGTGAATGAGTCAATTGAATAGAACATGGATAGAAAATAATATATGAATATAAGCCGGTCGGATCAATACTTGACAGGAACAAGAAGATGGCTTATGTGAGCAAATTTCGAAGGACTTACAAAAATATTTCGGGCCCGAAGAGGCATGCCTGCATGAGATAAATCCATCATCACGATTTACAGTGAGACGCCAGCTGGAGGGCGTTAAGATTCAAGATGATATCTTAAAAAATCTTGCCTTATTTGTTAGTGATGAGGAATTAACTACGAGAGGATTTTGCCCACATGCAGTTTATTCACGAGCGATGAGAGAAATGAATGGGAGGGATTTTGACTGGAACACTTACCATGAGAAGTGTCATGAAGAAAATCGTGGGTGATTCTGTGTGCTATTATGGCAGCAATTCATGGAGTATTATGAGTGGCCAGAAGATCTTGACGATAAATTTGGAAGGCAGCAGCAGTTCACAGTAATGGAATATGGAGAAGATTATGAGATCACAGACTGGACTGATGTCAGCCTAACACACCTCTTAAAACTGCAACAAATTATAGATGGTGAATGGAATGTACCATTAATTATTAAATGTACCGAACAGCTTCGAATTGATCTCAAAATGAATTATCATCAAGGATTATATGAAGAATTTGTTGATTCGGAAATGGGCAGCCAGAGAGACAGAGCAGAAGGACCTTCAAGTATCCTCTTGAATGCGGTGCGTCCATCAAAAGGAAAAATGTCAAGGAAAGATGTAAAAACAGATCACCTTGTGGAAGGAATTGAGCGCACTGCAATGCTGCCCCGAGATTTCAACTGAAAATTACCCAAACCTGTCATAATTGAGGTTTTTATTAATGGGAAGGCGGCACGAGCCCTTCTGGATAGTGGATCACTTGCTGATTCTGTGTCCACCACACTAGCTGATCAACTAAAAATAATGCGTGAGCTGTTGAAGAAACCACTTCAGCTTCAATTAGCCGTCCACGGTTATCGCTCCAAGATTAACTTCTGTGCAAACGTTGATCTTCGATACCAGGATATAAGCGAGAAGTGAACCTTTGATATCGTAAATCTAGATTCGTATGATTTAATTCTTGGAACACCTTTTATTTTTCAACCCCAAGTCATGCTGGGTTTAAATCCTACCAGAGTTGTTATCGGTTCAGCTGAATCCCAACCCATACAGGGTGAATCTGTGGCAACAATCAAATCAGCAGCAGCAGACTTGTTTGAGGATGAAATTGAAGGATTACAACAAATGCTCAGAGAGGAGGCTCAGGACTTATGTGTGGCAACAGATAAAACAGCTCTACCTCCTTTACGGGCTGTTAATCATCCAATCCCAATTATTGACGAGAATAAAATTTATTCTTGGAGGCCATCAAAATGCCCTGAAGCGTTTCGTCAATTATGGAAGGAAAAGAAGACAGCTTATCTGAAGAGCGGACGCTGGCGGTTGGCTACTAGAACGAATGCATGCCCATTATTATTAATTACAAAGCCTCCTAAGGCTGATGGACAGCTGCACTTACGAACTGTAGTTGATAAGCGGCAGCAGAACACTAATACAAAGAAGTTAATGACACCTTTACCTGATATTGAAGTGATCCTGCGAAATGTTGTAAGACATCTGTACCGTACCATCATTGATGGCAAAGATGCATATGAACAGATTCGAATTGAGCCTGAGGATGTTTATAAAACACTATTTACAACACCTTATGGCACAATGGAAAGCTTGGTGTTACAAATTGGAGATTGTAATGGACCTTCGACATATCAGACACTTATGAATCATATTTTTTCAGCATATATTGGTGTATTTATGGATGTTTATTTGGATGATATAGTGGTATATTCTGATACGGTGGAAGATCATGTCAAACATATCAAATTAATTTTTGATGTGCTAAGACGAGAGAAGCTTTACTTAGCTCATGATAAAATGGATTTCTTTGCCTTAAAATTAAAAGTCCTAGGCCATATAATCGACGATGAGGGCATTGCCATGGATCCACATAAAGTAGATACAGTTGTGAACTGGAAAACACCAATGAATAAGGGGTTATTAGCAAGTTTTATTGGAGCGGTGGGATACTTAGCTGGGGACTGCGAAGGAATCCATGTGCCAATGGGAGTACTGAGTCCATTAACTGGTTCTACAAAGCTCTGGAGATGGGGACCTACCCAACAGAGAGCTTTCGAAGAAGTAAAGGAAATTGTGCATCAGCATCGGGATACTCACAGAGTTGCTTTGGACTACTCACCAGTGGCTGAAAGCGTAAATCTGGTAACAGATGCCTGCTACACTGGAGCTAGTGGTACATTAACCCAAGGAAACAATATAAACACAGCTAAAGTTATTAGTTTTTGGTCTGGAAAGTTTACAGCGGCACAGCAGAATTATCCAGTACATGAGCAAGAGCTACTTGCTATTGTAGAATCCTTGAAAAGGTTCAGATCTCAATTGTTAGGCATAAAGTTTCGAATCTGCACGGATCATAAGGGCTTGGAATACTTCATGACACAGAAAAATCTCTCACCGAGGCAATACCGGTGGATGGATGTCCTGAATGAGTTCGATTTCGTCATTTCATATATCCCAGATGATACAAATATTTTAGCAAATGCATTATCACGGATATATAGTGATGAACCTGCTGGAATTGTTCGGAGCTCATCTGAATATATTATGGAAGTCATAGACAGTGAGGATGAAGGACGACACATACCAAACTTGAGGGAAACCAGAAGTACTGTAGACCTGTCTACCCCAGTCTATACCGGATCAGCCGTTGTGGTAGAAGGTCACAAATTGCGAAGATCCAGTCGTTTAGCGGGCAAGGGACTGAAGGATGTGTCAGAAATACAGACAAGTCATCAGGAAATTCATACCATGGCAGAACATCGCCGAAAACGAAGGAGGCAAGCGCAGGCAAGCAAAAACATGCCTGTAGAAGGTTTAAAACCTCAGGGAAACAATTCGGAAAGAAGCGAAATGTTACTGCAAGAGATTTTGCATCATGGCTCTCGGACAAGAACTGTCAGTGATACTGAAGCTAGCCAAGGCGGGTTATTTCAAGAAAATTCTGGAAATAATTTACAAGGCTCAAAAAGCGATATAGCACCTCAACTCACCGAAATAATAACCGAAGGAAACCCGGGGATTAATATTCCTGAATGTCTTCGTGGCAAATATGGCGAAGATAGGTTCTTCAAGGATATAATAGAAAATCCAGGTCACCACAAAAACTTCAGAGTGCGAGACAATTTAATATTCCTTAAACGAAATGAAGAGGATTTTCTCCGCATACCAAATATAGAGATTAATGGTAGAAGCATTAGGGAGATAATCATTACTCATGCTCATTCCATTTTGGCGCACCTTGGAGCTCGAAAGACTATGTTCTACTTAAGGGAAAATCTTTGGTGGCCTAAAATGATGGAGGACGTAACAGAATACTGGAAAACATGCAGTATTTGTGCTATGAGTAAGCCTAACAACCAGCAACCAATGGGATTACTACGCACCTTAGAAATTCCAAACCGGCCTTGGGAGGCAATTGGAATCGACTTCGTCAGTCCATTGCCTGCCTCATGCAACCGCCATGGAGAATTCGATTCTATATGTGTAGTAATAGATCATTTAACAAGCATGGTCCATCTAGTTCCTGTTAAAATGACTTACAAGGTGAAGGATATGGCTGAAATTATTTTCGAAGTTGTTTACAAACTTCATGGTTTGCCAGAAAGGATAATCAGTGATAGAGATGTGTTGTTTACAAGCACCTTTTGGAAAGAGCCACATCATCTTTTGGGGACAGAGTTATGAATGTCGTCGTCTTATCATCCTCAAACTGACAGCGCTACTGAACAAGCGAATAGAACTATGACACAGATGCTGAGGCAGTGCATATCCTTATCACAGAAGGATTGAGTTAGCAAATTGCCTGCCATTGAATATGCAATGAACAGCGCTCGATCGGAAACAACCGGCTTCTCACCTTTCTTCCTTAACTATGGTCAGATGCCTCGACCCTTGATTTGGGAATCAAAATCAGAATTTCCAGGTGTTAGAATTTTTGCTGAATGAATGAAAGGTGCTGTAATGGCAGCTCATGATGAGGTCATTCGAGCAAGAGTTAAACAGACTAAGCAAGCCAATAAGCGGAGACGGCCGGCTAACTTTGAGCAGGGTGACTTAGTATATCTGTCAACGAAGAATTTGAAATTACCAAAGAAGCGAGCGCACAAGCTTACCCCAAAATACATTGGTCCTTTCAGAATCATCGCTGTGATTGAGCCGGGAGCGACTTACAAGCTGGAGCTAAGCCCTGAATTAAAGAAACGCGGCATTAATCCATCATTTCATGCATCCCTGCTGAGAATACACATACCTAACGATGACCGACGCTTCCCGGGAAGACAGTTAGCGCAACTACCAGGTTTCAGTGAGAATCCTCGAGAATGGGCTGTTGAGAGAATATTACAGCATACAGGCCAGGGGAGAAATGTGAATTTCGAGGTATTATGGAATACTGGAGATAAAACATGGTTTAGTTATGATGAAATCAGGGGTATTAACGCTATAGACTCGTACCTGGAAGCTATGGGAGTAAGACGGGTAGAGGATTTGCCTCGAGGCAAGATAGTGCAGACAGAAGAAATTGCATTGGCTGCTGCTGGAATCATACCTCAGAACACAACCAGTGAATTGAGAAATAAGGTTGACAAGCTGGATGGTCGTAAGAATAATATAAAAGCGAGGGATAAACAAGGATGCACAGTAGCAAACTTTCACACCGACATCACTACTCACATGCCTGTCTATCACCCTCAACCATCCAACTATTCTTCTTGCCCTCATTTCCGTGGGAATTCTTCCTATCGGGGAGATCAACAACTTGCTCGTGGAGCTCACCTCTCAGAAGAAGTGTTAGGACTAGTCCTCAATGCTGTCATTCGAGGAGGTAGTAGCAACACATATCGGCCACAAGTGTCAACTTTCCGGCCTCCTAGGCAGTCCCAAGGCCGTCGTGGTGGTTATCAGAATACCTACAATAATAATATTGGCCACCAAGGACCAAGGAACACAGGAAACCGAAGAGGAAGAGCGCATGATGTTTATCGCCCTCGCAACTCAGTTCACTTTGAACATGTGAATAATTGGCGCAGTGAGAACCTTTTTGAAAATTTATTTTCAAAATTCATCGAGGACTTACAAGGTTTAAACATAGATCGCCGTGATACACCATATCCAGACAGGGATCAATCACCGGCTCGACATGAAGTACAGCCACCATCAGAGAGCGAGGCTGATTTTCCAACTGGGAAAGCCGACCCTGAAGTCCCACTCAACAATCAAGGGGGTGATGTGGAGCAGGAGCAAGAAAACCCTGGAGGGGAGGTGATTTTAGGTGAAGATACCGAGATGATGGATGCTGAAGGGGAACAAGATGAGTCAGGGGGTTTGGACGCCTTCGGAGACTTGGATGTTACCGCCCTCACCCAGGATTAATTCTTTCGTACTGTTACACAGTACGGGAGGGCGGATGTAAGGGATCGATCAGGTAACCTCCCAGTAGATAGAATCTTCGCTTTGATTGATCAAAGCGGATGGAGCTGACTCCTATTAAGTATCGGATCATGTAAATCGTCCATGATGAATATTAATTATTTATTATTAATCCTTCCTTCCTAAGACTAATATCGGACTTACAGGATCAAGATGACTCAATAATGAGTCATACAGCGAGTCCGTTTAGCCATCGGCGGCTTCACCGACTCACTCCCGGAGTAGCTACATAATATATAAAGGACTCTATATCATGTATTTACATCAGGCTTGTCGAAATACGACGCAGTGACTACTCTATTTGTCTGAACACTACGTTACACATCAAGCTCTCGAGGGATTAGCTTCATATCAATAAAGCGAACCCTTACATGGTTACGGCAATTGATTTGAAATCAATTCCTCTTTGAGGGTGTAGGTTCAAATCCTGCCATCATCATCATTTTGTCCCATGCTCAATCTCAATATTCACTTCCAGAGACACCGGGTGCTCCTCTTTTGCTGGCACCACCTCACTGCACCTCCTTCGCTGCTCAACATGTCTTCCATTCACTCTGGAAGGCTCTGCTGTAGTCTTACCTGTCTGTGCATTTTGAGATATAATCTATCTACATTGGTATTTGAGACAGAGAGTAATACCCACATGTTAGGGCCATTGGTGAGTGTACATGGATATCTCGCGACTTCGGTCTGGTTCTTATATGTTGCTTCAGTTAGTGGACTAATTCTGCACCATTCCTTCTATCCCAGTATCTTATATTATGTTCTTCCTTGTGCAGAAGATGAAGATGCTGAAGCTCCACGGATGACTTTGCAACCTATCTCGACAATGTAGTCTTTGCACACCGTAAGTGCATCATATCGAAGTTCTCCCAACAAATGGGTATTGGTGGCATTGGGCTGACGGCTTCTTAATCAATTGTTACCAATTTATTCGCCGTATTTTCTTTACCAGTCAATCCAGGTCGCTCATATCAAGTTGTTCTCGTATATTCTTCATCCAGTGGCTTGACTATTCCCTTAGATGCATTATGTTTTTTTTTTTTAGTCGAAGATGCCACATTTTCCTCCTGCCAGCAGCATTGGAACACCTTATCCGCTTGAATTCACAAACAGATTTACACCAATTTGAAGCGGCTCGACTGCCGTATGATCTGTTTCTAATAGTTCCGGTGTGGTAGCCTCTTATAGACTAAAGGAGACGAACGATTCGATATTGGTTGACTAAGAATTACCTAGACGAACGAAGGGTAAGCGAACCCCAAAGTTAGAATAGAACTGCACTTAGGAATATTAATCAATTGAAGCACAAGACGTCTGATCTTAGGTAGAACCAGAGTAACAGTATGAACGGTAATGTCCCAAATAAAGGATTCTGTTCAATTGCTGGGGAGTCAACACTTTTAAGGCTTCAACGAAATACTCAGCTTGTTTTAATTTCAGCTCGAAATAATCTTAAGTTGAAATAATGACTAAAGGCTCGGAAACTGCATGTGAATTGGAGATGTAGAGTAAAAAAATGAGAAAAGATCAGTAGATGGTGAAATTCGACGAAAAACAGGGATTTATATACAGAGCAAGATATAAAGCTTCCGAGCTCAAGAAATTGATAAAAGTTTAATAAAACAAAATGTTAAATCGATGGAATGATAAATAAAATTAAAACGGCCATGCCAAGTGGCAATCCATCGCACTGATCGCGAAGTCTCAGATACACCGCTGGCCATAACACGGAATACTGAACAGAGCCCCCCGCAAGCCTCCTGAGCATTCCCAATACTCAGTTGTTCATTATGTGTCATGTTCGATGGTCTAGCGAGATCTGAATACTCCAGAGGTGGTCAGGCAGATAAAGAAGGGGGAGGCTGGGGAAATGTGATGGAAATAGCGGAGGTAAAAAATCAGGAACCGAAAAACGAAAGAAATAAGAGAGAAATCTTTCCCTATCTCCATCAGATCCATCAAAATAAAGTAATAATTTCGATATATGCATATGCGAGGAAGAGTAAGGGCCCGAAGAGTTGAATCATCGTTGTAGAAGAGGCGAGTGTGCGATCATGGGAAACTAATAAAGGCTTTGTCGAGACTTGTTCTGCGAGGCTTGCACTTTTGAATGTGAGTGTTGAATCTGCATGATTAGTATATATGAATGTGTAGAATCGAATTTAAAATAGAAAATCATCGAATAATGAAATGAGAGAGAAATAAGGTGATAAGGGGTTTTCCGCCTATATGCAGTCAATCCCTACCACACCGGTGTATTATGTTCCATTGAAGTCAGTGATTAATTCTCTGCTAGAAACATAAAATCAAATCATACAGCTTAATCTCTCTCCTTCACTATATCACTATATCTTCTCTTTTCAGTACTTTCGCTGGCCGAATCATTCGGTTTTTTTTTTGGGATTCGTCTGCACACCCGCCTTTGGGCTAACGTGGCATGCAGTGTTCAATGACACCGTCCGTATTTCCTGAAGTCGCTCTCCCTGCAAGGGTCAGGTCCTCACACCGCTTCCGTTCCTAATTAACAGGTTCAATACATTATACAATTTTCTTTATCTCTCCTGACGGAGTGCTCTGCAGTGGCAGAAGAGATATTCTGATACATTAAGGAAAGGCCAGAAACGATTTTCAAAGAGATATGAGCAAGAGAAGTATTGCTTCATTGATGCGATAGCAGTGTGAACGGTGCTCCATGGAATCTGGACTGCTCGCTCAGCCTCGCAGACGAACATCCTAGCTTAATATTCAGTTGTATTCGACATCTGTTAGAATACAGATAAGATGGTTGAATATCTGAAGGAGATTGAGGGGGGAAGAAGGGAGATGTAGACATGCACACAATGAGCGCAGGATCAAGTCGAAGATGGGGCAAACTGGTCATCCCCAGAGTTTTCCCCTTCCTACGCTGGACCAGCTCTTCGGAAATTTTAAGGAAGAAATTTCTCGGGGCTCCGCGCAAGCAATAGGCCGGCGCAAATATCTAGGGATGACCAGTCTACCGTCGGAGACGACGGGCTCGATGGAGATTTCCATTTGGAGAGCGTGGTGAAGGCGTACCACATGCGGTTAGAGGAGGGTTTCTTGATCTGGGCACATTTTCAGTGACGTGGTCGATGTAGAGTATGCTAACGCGCACCCTCACGATCATGTTTCCGACCAACTTCTTCACAACCACCGCCAACATCAAGCTAACCTCATACGGCTTATCCTCTTTCTTCTCTGCGTTTGCGTCCTTGTCTTTTGTCCGAAGATAGAGAAGCCACATGTACTGGGGAATAAGATGGTGACGAGAGCTGAGACGGTGATACGCATCTCGCCGTCTGGGGGTGGGTTGTAGGTGATGTTGACGCCGATGCTGGCTTCGCCATCTGGGGTGAGCTCTTTAAGCATGATTTGGCGAGGACGGGTGCGACGGACCCGGGTGAGAAGGAGTGGACGACGACGGATTTGAGGAAGGAGGGGGTTTTGACCTAGGAGGGTGTTAGGAGGAGTTGGGGTGAGAGGTTGGGCACGCACCTTTGAGAGCTCCTTCATTAGGCGTCCTATTACCCATACTTCAACTGCTGTGGTATCCTTTACGCCTAAAAGAGATGACGGAGAATGGCATTGGGCCAGCGGGTGGGGATGAGGTTGGGCATGGCGTCGAGAGATTCGATGAGGGAGGCGTGCGCATCGAGGGGATAAGGTGTCGATTGTTGTGTTGCGAGGAGGGCGAGATACCAGTCCTCCATGACGGTGACCGACTCGAAGAATATGAGCCAAGGCTCTTTGTGCAAAGATTCGTCATCGTCTGCTTCGTGTTCGCGAAGGACAATGGCATTGCGTTTGGCGAAGAGCTCCCCATTGAGCAGACCCTTTTCGGGTAGATCCTGGCGGAGCAGCTGCGCACGTCGATGGCCGCTGGGCATTCTTGCATTGCGTCGTCATTGTAGAGATAGAGGATGTAGCCTTTGAGGACGGCGAGGTACGAGTCCTTGGCGCGGCGTTTGACGGCTGAACGGGCGTTGAGGATGCCTCGGACGATGCTCATGTACGATTGAGGCGTTGCCTCGAAGGTGCGGCGAACGGTAAGCCATGTTCTGAGCGGCGGGGAGTCGGTGTCGGTGGGTGCGGAGGTAGGGCGGAGGTGGTGGCGTGGCTCGGGTTATAACTCCTCTGTATCCCTCGGTGTTGAACCCTCAAAGTATCAGTAAGCCATCTTCATGTTTGACAGAGTACTCATTTCGGATGTGGTGACGGGCAATGTGACTGTCATAGTCATGGTGGGGCGGGCGAAGGCGTCAACAAAGATACCGCAGCGCCAGTGATGTAGTGCGTGGCATCGAAGGAGATGTCGTCCACGTTTGGGGGAACGACGGATTCAGCGATCTACCCAAGGTGTCAGAATAGCATTAAGCTAATATAACGGTGTACGCACGACTTCCTTCAACGTCCTTTAGATGACGGTCAATGCCATGCTTCAGCGGATTCGATGGAGATTTCCATCTGAGGCAGGGTGGTGAAGGCGTACCACATGAAGTTCAAATTGGGTTTCTTGATCCGGGAGCAGTGTTAGCGATGCACCAACTGTATGGTAACACTCGAGTGCACCTTGACAATCATGTTCTCAGCTAGCTTCTTCGCCACCGTGGCCAACGTCAATCTAACCTCCTACGGTTTGTCTTCCTTCTCCGCATTTCGGGTCCTTATCCTTGCTACCAATATGGGAAAGCTGGATGCGCTGGGAGAGAGATGGTGGAGAGCGCTGAGACCGTGATACGCATTTTGCCGCGTGGTGGAGGGTTATAGGCGATGTCGACGCCGATGCAGATCTCGCCGTTGGAGGTCAGCTTTGTAAGCATGGGCTTGTAAAGGATGGGAGTGACGGAGCCAGATGACAAGGAACGGAGAACAATGGACTGGAGGAAGAGCGGGGTTTTGACATGGGAATAATGTTAGGAGAAGTAGCTTTGCGAGTGATTGTACACGCACCTTTGAAAGCTTCTTCATTAGACGACGTATTACCCATCCTTCGACTGCTATGGTTTCCTTACATCTAAGGGGAGACGGCCAAGGATGGCGAGTGGGGATGAGGTCCGGCATGGCCAAGGCATGGCGTCGAGGGATGCATGTGCGTCGAGTGGTTAAGGCGGCGGCGTGATCTGCTGCGCGGTGCTTGAACAGGATGAATTAACACTCTTTGTGAGAGGCTTCGCTGTCATCGGCCTCGCGTTCGCGAAGGACAAAGGCATTGTCTTTGGGGAAGAACTCGCCGTCGAGCAAGCCTTAGTGGTAACCCTAAGAGAAGTAAGGAGACAGAGGAATGAAGGTGAGACCGCCAAGGACGTAGGCGACGGCGACGGCGAAACTCATGGCGAGCACAACGACCTCATCGTCCGCACCAATATGACGCGTTGAAGCTGACATAATGCTCTACCTACATAGGATCGGCCGTAACAGAGTGCCGGAGTTAGTCAAGCGTGACAAGGGGAAAACTCTGAGGTCCATCATGACTATGACAGTCACCACGCCCGTTACCATAGCCGAAATGAGTACTCTTGTCAAGCATGAAGATGGCTTACCGATACTTGGAGGGGTTATCACCCGAGCCACGTCACCAGCCCCGTACCCGTCGACCCCGACGCTCAAAGCATGGCTTGCCGTTCGCCACGCCTTCGAGGCAACACCTCAATCGTACATGAGCATCGTCCGAGGCATTCTCAACGCCCGTTCAACCGCCGAACGCCGCGCCGAGCCGAGCACTCGTACCTCGCCGTCCTCCAAGGTCACATCCTCTACCTCTGCGATGACAATGCAATGCAAGAATGCGCAGCGGCCATCGACGCGCGCGTCTGAGCGAGATACATTCCTACAAACTCGTCAAAGCTACGTTGCGAAATCAGATGACTTGTAGGTCGCGATGATGTCGAGAAGTGGCAGAAGAGGTATTCTGAGACACTACAGAAAGGTCAGAAACCATTTTCAAAGAAAAATGAGCAAGGGACGTACCACTTCACTGCTGTAGATGACAAGATGGACATAAAAGAGGAGTTTCCTGTAGATGTCCATTCCCGCATGGCACCGGATAAGGGGTGTCTTCCAGGGACCCGCAAGAACACTTTGGAAAAACTGTCTGAATGGGTCAATGATACCAGCCAATCTCGAGTATTATTTCTCCTAGGTGGTGCAGGGAAATCTGCTATTGCCCACACTATAGCACGGCTTTTCTCCAACCGCCTGAGAGCGTTCTTTCGCTTTGACCGCAATCATCTAGCTACAAACCAAGTCCATTTGTTTTTATACGATTCTGAGTGACCATCAGTACGTTTGAACTTCACAATGAAGAGAAATTAACAATATACTGATAGCCGCCTCTTGATCCCGAACCACCACCACCAAAGCATTTCCCACGCTTTGATGGGTCAAGAGCTAGGCGTTCCAGCCCTTCCTGCGTCGATTTTCTCGACAAAGATGGGCCGCCTAGGGAACACCATCTGCCCCCCCACACAGAGCACCTCTTGCCACGAAAACACCGTGTAGAACACTGCAACAGTGAACGACTCGCATCGAGTCAGAGCCACCCTCTGCATGCCACTAACCAAACAAGCCCAAACAAAGAAGCACGACACGTTAACTCCGCCCTCGTCCCTTACACTCCTTTGTCGCCCCCACACTATCACTCACCTGGCCTTGGCCATCTGCTAATCCCCTCATCGTCTACTTCCTTTCATCCTCCGCACCTGTACTATCTCGCCAATAAGGCAGCCGAACACGATGCCCGAGGCCAACAAAGGAACTCTAGCACACTAAAACCCCCTAAATCCACATGATAGTACGAAATTGGTCTTCTTCCACCGCCTAGAAACTCATAAAGAGCCCTCTATTAGGCCACTTCCCTCCAGCTACTCGCACCCCACAAGCTAACCCAGCCTCCCTCACTTTCTGTGTCCTCCTTATGAACCCCACCAGCTCTACTCCGCATCCCGCCCAATCTCAGTCCTATGCGGATGCTGTTGCTGGCTCTGCCCCTATTCCCAGCTCTCCCACATGCTCGATCTCCCCCATGGACTACATAGACTCTGACGACCAGTCCCATATGGAAGTTGTGACGGCCCCGATTGATGAGAGCCAAGTGCGCAATAACCTCCTTACCCAACCCACCAACTCTAACAAGCGTTGTGCCAAGGAGGACCTCCCGGTAGCTGAGCCACACGCCAAGACCAGCCTTCCGAACTTCAAGAAGAAGATCTCTACCGACTTAGGCACCGTGGGAGGACAAAGCAGTGCACATATCCCTAATGCCGGAAGCACTGGTATGTGGTAGTTTCGCTCCCCGCATCCTCCCTTCTGACCATCTTACAGCGAACGATACCTGGCCCACCATTGCCGATGCAAATAACGCCGATGCTCGCTCCCAGCAAGCAGTCAATGCCCAAGGCACTGGCGCGCAGCCCCCCAACGCCAATACAGACTCCACAGTCCCCTCTGCGCAGCAAACACAACGCACTGAGTGAAACCCTAATGGGCTTCCCGGATGGCAGCCCCAAGATCCACGGACTTGAAGCCTCAAGCTTTACGCCCGCACCCATCAGGAATCACGGTCCATTTTCCAAAGCCATCCAGGCGAGAAGATGGTCTTCTATCCCCCTGGTAAGGAGCTGAGCAACCCGACACCCTTGGTACTTGGAGTACGCCAGTTCCTCCAGGAGCTCTTCCCTCATAACCGACTAGGGACCCTCATTATCGGCACCCCATGTATCGTCAAGCTTGATGACGAATGTGACTTCAAAGCCCCTTTTCCCATCTTTGTCGGCAACCTCACTCTGCAAGAGAAACAACTGCTTCTCTCCCGCCCTGTCTGGGTCACCCCTTCCTTAACTCTCTTCGCCCAGGAGTTCCTTCCCCCTGCCTCCTCCTTTGTCATGACCCTCCGCGGCTTCACAGTTCCCCCTGAGGCTGCTTACGAGGAAAGCATGAGGGCGGTCATCCATGACAAGATAAAATTCTCCGCCGCTTTCTCTGGGTTCATCTGCAAATATCACGACAATATCCCCCCACCCCCAAATGTCGATGATAATGTCTCCATCCACATTGTGAACTACGTCCTCAACTCCGTCAACGTCAAACTTCTAAAGATAATCGAAAATTGTCTCGATGTTGCCCTCTTCAATGTATACGTACACCCCCCCCCAGTAAAATCCTCAAGCACCACGCTAAGTGGCTAGCTCTGCTTCGGGGCAATGTGTATACAATGACCGAAGGCGCCAGTTCCCCTCTTAAGGTCCCCTACAATTGCAGTGTATGCCATGGAGAAGATCACCCTACTGGCCTCTGCGCTTTCACCAAATTGCCTGGATGGATCGACCGCACCCAGGCTACTACCACCAATGATGTCGAAGATGATGATCTCACCATGACCATTGAAGCAGGCAGTAGCCGTGGTGGTCGTGGCCGCAATCGTGGGGCTTACCAGAATGCCAATGGTCGTGGCCGTAACAACCGCAACAGCAGAGGCCAACGTGGCGGACACAATAACCGCCATTTCTAACCTTTTACTGTCAGCCTGCTCCCTTCTTCCCTATTGACAAATGTAGTTTACTGCACCGCAGTATAAATCGTGACAATATTGTGGTATAAAAACATATGCACTATATATACTTTTCCACATCCAATTTTGTTTAACTCACTGGCACTGCGAGAAACCTTGTAAGACAACAATTAGTGTTGCCGCGGCGCAACACTGGCGTCGAGCTACACTGAAACCGTGATACTTCACAAGAGGGGCCGATTCTTACCACCCAATTGGTGCCCAACCCCTAGATCCTTGCAGATCTCAGCCGCCCCTTAGCCATCCTCTTCTTTATTCACCAATGAGCCCACTGTGACCCTTGCGCCTATGACCGCGACATGACCCACCTTCTGCACCACCAAGTTTCCTGGCTGAAATTCCGCAGCCATCCAGCCTTTCTTTTTCTAATCTATGCACATGCCGCCCAGAATTATCTTTGCAGTCACTGAAACTACTGGAAATCTTAAGCTGTATCAGGTTGTTTTACGACTCATTTAGCATAGGAGCCCATACAGAGCCACAAAAGGAGTACGTAATATGGTATATTCAAGCTGTGCCCGGATATTTGAGGGCTCTATATTCCATCCCGCCCACTGCTCTCTAAACCGTTGGGAGATGACGCAAATCTGTAATTGCGTATCAACCCTGATCTGAGCGCCAATCAAATGGCAACAATCAACCTATGACTCGGTTCGAATGCCGGCCTCACGCTAAAATGTTGTTGGGGCCAACTAAAAATACTTATCATCGCTGCTATATACCAGCATCAAGCTAAACTGGGGCGGAAGTATGCAAAACTACCAAAAAAGTATATTAAAGGAACTTCAAATTCTATAAATCATACTCAAGTTGAAATGCTGTCAGAAGCGTTCGGAAAGCAATATGCCATTGTGTATAGGTTATTTCTGGCCGACTTAGGCGCTGGTACCTCCCCACCCGCTTCGACCTTGCTACGACCATGATCCATGCAGGTTTGCCATCCACCAGCTCAGAGTAGCAAAGTGATCAGAAGAAGAATTGCTGCTACACACTCACTATAAGTACTGCTCCACACATATACCGGTCAATATAGTAACAACTGACATCCGAATTCGCTTCAACAAGATGCAGTTTTTCCGGAATTGGTGCCACTGAATTGTACGTCTTCTTTGATGTGTCAAATCACGTGAGAAGCTGGGCCAGCTGAGAAGTTTTCCTTTTAATGTCCCACCAGTAGTTGTGCATCAAAACGAAAATGTCGAAGATGTATATCTACACGGAACGAAACTAGTTCCTCCCAGATTCAAGACTTCGCCCTCGATGCATTTTACTCTTCTCCATGATGGCTAAAATGATCCAAGTAGGCATGAAATACATGATACTATAAGTTGCAATATATCTCACTTAGCTATGACAACAATCTTACAAACTATCACCATCTACACCCCGTAATGTGTACATCGCAACTGAAAATTTGCAATGTCTTCCCTTAACCGGCATCTTCGCCCAAATACACTGTTCGTCTTATGATGGGACAGGAAAGCCCTGATGCCAAACCAAGGAAGTGTCTATCTCCAATATGTTGCCTTGGGCTCAGCATTGCATACCAGCCAAAGCTCAGCTAACCATCATAGACTGTTTGCCTCAGTTTATTGTGTTTTGCAAGCAAGCCCAGCTGTGGTGTCCGGAATGTCACCTGGATCTGCATAATAGTCATAAAAACAGGTCTATTAAACACGTGACTACTAAATCTCAACATAAAAAACACTACACAGATGGCAAATACTGCTTCGGGTTATACAACCCGTCTCTCTGTTCGCCGAGGAGGCTGTGCTGCTGGCAGTTACTCCAATGAAGTTGATAGAGAGAATATAAGCAGGACCGTCACCAACAGGAGCCAACCTGGCCAGTCTTCTCTCCAAGGAGGGCTGCCACGCCATGACAGCTCCGATTCTGAAAGCAGCAATAGCACAACCACCAGTGCAAGCAAAAAAGCCTCACCTGCTTTCTTCTCCGGTGTTAATACCCCAATGCAACACCGTGGCCCCATCACAAACACATTACGCAGGGCAGCTGCCCATTCAGGTGGTAACAACCCACTATTTAATGACCTCTCAGATTCTGAGAGCAATGCCAGTGAAAACTCTGACAACCTAAACAGAAACCATGTGTCACTACTAAACAGCAATATAATTAACAGTACTCCTACATGAAGCAATAACCAGCTGTCAACCCAAGGCTCAAACTAACTGTTTTCCATCAATACCCCGCAAATTATTGCAAGGCCATCCACCCCACCAACTTCAGACATCTTTGAATTCCTTGTGCAACAGCAACAGCCTGCTCTGCCAATGCAGAATGACAACAGAGGTAACAATATATCATTGCCTCATACAAACAAGAAAAATCTTCGAGGTAGCCTACAAATCTCCTCTCTTAATATTCGCAGTGGTGGATCAAGCACCACTCGAGACAAATGGGGCCATCTTTGGCAAATCATGTGACAGAATCAAATTGGAGTCCTCACCATACAAGAATCCCATATCTCTGCAGCAGAGTTGCTCAGACTCAAAGACACCTTTAGTGGAAGACTACAAATTCTTAGCAGTATAGATAATGAAAACCCCAACTCAAAAGGAGTGGCATTCCTCCTTAATAAACAACTTACAGCCTGGAAAGAAGCCCAAGGCATTGAAATAATTCCTGGAAGAGCCCTTCTTCTCTGCCTACCCTGGCATAATGATAAAACACTAAATAT
>KN837108.1:431464-464506 GCA_000827215.1 Sphaerobolus stellatus SS14 | reverse complement strand
GTATCCCTGCCATGGAAAAACAGATCTCTCATAAACTCTCCCAGCTAAAGGAGGTCTTGAATAGTGACACTGATGAGGCAGAAAAAGCAATATTAGTCTCAGAACTTAAAGAAAACATAAGAATGCTTGAACGAAAACGCCACTCCAAAACACGTCAGAACACTGCCATTAAATTCACCCTCAAAGATGGAACCCTAGACCCAGACTGGCTCAAAAAAGGGAAAGAAACAAAACCCAGAGACACCATCAAAATGCTCCAGATCCCAAACTCTGACCCACCAACATATGAAAAGAGGTCAGATAAAATGGCAGAGCTTGCCCGAAACTACCACAGTGAACTTCAGCTGCTGAACATTATACAAAATCAACCTCCCCCCGAGAGATCTGAAGAAATTGAAAGTGTATTCCTACCCCATCCAGTACCATTGGATCTGGAGTCAACAGCATTGCTTACAGAAAGTACCTCCGAAGATGATATAAGAAGTGCCATCCGCAAACTTCCCAATGGAGTGGCCTCTGGGTTAGATGGCCTTCCATACGAACTATTCAAGACTTTGGAAGAAAAATTCCAACAGGATAAAAAGGAAAAGAAGCCTGGTTTTGACATTGCCAAGTTGTTAACCACCGTCTTCAATAATATTGAAGCCCATGGTGTTCAGGAGAAGAGCGACTTTGCAGATGGTTGGATGTGTCCCCTCTATAAGAAGAAAGATCTCTCCCAAATAAGTAACTATCACCCTATAACAGTCCTAAATTCGGACTACAGACTTATGACCAGAATCCTAACTACCAAATTAATGTCTGCTGTTCCAAAGCCAATACATCGTGATCAAGCTGGCTTTATAAAAGAAAGGCAAATTGCTGACCAAACTGACACCATAAACTATATGATTGACAGATGTGAAGTACTAGAACAAAATGGCGCACTTGTCTGCCTTGATCAGGAAAAGGCCTACGATAAAATACGCCATGACTACCTGTGGAAAGTCCTTGAAAAATACAATCTCCCAGACAAATTTATCACCACCATCAAAGCCCTATATTCCCAGGCCAAAACAAGAGTAATTTTAAATGGAGTCATCAGCTCCACATATGATGTAATTCGTGGTATGCGACAAGGAGATGCACTTTCATGCCTCCTTTTTAACATTGCCATTGAACCACTTGCAACAATGATCAGGTCATCTTCCCTTGAAGGTTTCCAACTAGAAAATGATGTAGAAAAGCTTATAGTCCTCCTGTTTGCAGATGATACCACTGTCTTCTTGTCAGAACATGACAAATACTCAGATCTGGAACACATCCTGCTAAAGTGGTGTTGTGCCTCAGGAGCTAAATTCAATCTTGAGAAAACAACAATTCTCCCAATAGGATCAAAAGCCTATAGATCCCAAGTTCACACCACATGGAAGCTACACCCAACCCAAGATCCTATTCCTGACAATATCCACATAGCTAAAGAAGGTGAACCAATATGTGTCTTAGGCTCCTTTGTTGGAAATAAAGTTGACCAAACAGCTGTCTGGACCCCAATAGTAGAGACCATTGAGTCATCTCTCAGCCGCTGGAGCAAACTCCACCTTACCCCAGATGGTAAGTGCATTATCATACAAATAGAAATAGGAGGAAGAACACAATACCTGGCACGTGCACAGGGTATGCCAAGAGATGTTGAAAACACCATTGTAAAAATGATTCGTACCTTCCTATGGGGAGACACCAAATCCCCTCCTATAAACATTGATACCATGTATGCTGATCTCTCAACAGAAGGGAAAAAAATCTTAAACATCAAGGTGAAAAACCACGCAATTGAACTAAACAAAGTCAAAGCATACCTCAACTTTGGTGAGAGTTGTGCTCGGTGGACACTGATTGTTGATGAATTAATAAACCACAACATCCGCTCAAAATACAAAATTCAGGATAAAGAGTGCATGGTAAACATGTTCATGCAATCATGGCTTCCAAAACTTACAAAACCCTCCTCCACCCTACCCACCAGCTTATGTACTATGATTAATGTTGCTCTACTTTATGGTGTGGGCCTTGCCCCCAACTCTCTAACTGAAGATGCAAAACACCAGATCCCACTATGGTATCACCCTGGTTTTATCAAGAAAAAGAATGTTCCATGGAATAGCAAAGCTGCAAAATGTCTCAGAGCGGTACATGAGCTCACCACAGTAGGTAGTGCTCTAGACTTCATTGATGCCCTAATCCCAGATGACCATGTTGCCTCCAATGCATGTGAGTGCTTGTTCTGCAATTCCCTTCACAACTTAGGCTGCATATCACCACACACCTGCTACACAACAGCAATAAGATTCCTCAATGGCATTGGAAACAACTGGAGCCCCTCCTCTTCCACCCAACCAGTCCAACTACTGGAGCAACCAGAATTAGATGAGAGCTCAATAATCTTAGATACAGCCCCTTAACTTGTATACAACTTGAGAGATGGTTTTTGTGTCTTCATCACTCATGCAAATCCGCCCCCACCCCAAAATCCCAACTGCATGCTAAGATCACAAAGGAACACTAACTATCCAACCATAGAAATGAACCCAATGGGAAATGTCATAGTATACACAGATGGATCATGTTCCCACAATGGCAGCAATGATGCCAAAGCAGGCAGTGGCCTCTGGTATGGTCCAGATGACCCTCGCAATAAAGCCCTCAAAATGCCCCCCTCTCTCAGCACAAATAATGCTGGAGAAATCATCGCAGTACTGACTGGCCTCCAATATACATCTAAGAAAGATGACCTTGAAATCATTACTGATTCACAATATACCATTAACTCCCTGACTAAGCTCTTACACAAAAATGAAGACAGAGGTTGGATCAGAGTTGCCAACAAGATTGCCCTACAAGCAACCATTGCAGCAGCCCCAAGCAGGGAAGCAACCACAATACTAACAAAAGTAAAAGGACATAGCAATAACATTGGTAATGATGGGGCAGACAAGCTAGCTAATCAGGGTGCCCAAAAGGACCAGCCAGACAAAATTAATCTCCTGTCTCCCATAGAATACTCCCTCATGGGAGCCAAGCTGAGCACTATGAATCAAAAAACTCTTTGCCGAGGCATCATTGAATCAATTGAACAGCGTGAACGACGAGCCACTATCATGATGCTAGACAGAATCAGATGCTCAGTAGCTGAAGTAACTGGAATCACCCCCTCTGACAAGGAGATATGGAACTCTTTCACAAATAAAACAATAACCAAACGACCACGGACTTTCTTCTGGAAGTGTGCACATGATGCCAACCGTGTAGGCTCATACTGGCTCCATATTCCAGAAATGGAGGAACGTGCTGAATGCTCTCCCTGCAACACCATTGAATCCATGGAACACATTCTGACAGAGTGCAATTTCTCTGGGCAACACCCCATATGGAAGATGGTGGAAAAACTGTGGTCCCACACTGGGAGACCATGGACAACCCCAAGCTTAGGCCTTATCATAGGCAGTGGTCTAAATATGTTCTCAGATGATGAAGGCAGAGTAGATAGTGGGCTTTGCCGTCTGTACATCATCATCATGTCAGAGAGTGCTCATCTCATCTGGAAAACCCATAATGAATGGAGAATAGGGACCCAAGGCGACCCTTCAAAATTGCCACAACCAGGAGAACTAATGAATAGATGGCTCGCAATACTAAATAAATGTCTCCATTTTGATAGAATGTCTGCTGATAGTAACAAGTATGGAAAAAAAGCCACAAAAAGGTCCACTGTTTACAACACATGGAGACACATCCTCTGTCCAGCAGATGTCTGGGATCTCTCAAAAATTCTTAGCGGGGTTTTAGTGGGTAGGGTGCCTGGTCTCAGACCAGCTCGAGCCCCACACTGACAGCCCAAACGCTGTCATGCGTAAAGAGCATTTCCTCGCGGTATGGATATTATGTTTTATGTTTTTATGTTTTCCCCTTTAGGAAGGTTGAGATCCCTTGTTCCCTAGCTAGGTCTGGGAGGGCAACCCGGTTTCTTGTCCCAGTCCCCATAGCTCCACCAAAAAAAAAAAAAAATTAACAATATACTTGACACTAATATTTCAAATTATTTTCAACTCCTCCATATCCTCCTCATCCACGGTGCGCATGTGTTCTTTTGCAATGTTTAAAGAATACTTCTGACAAACATTTAACCATTTTGCTCTGAAGATAGGCTTGGGAATTATCGGATGGGAAGATAATACCAGAGAGTTACTCGATTGTTTATCCTCTTGCTATTATTTCTATCGAAGTCTGGAATCTTGAATCACATACCGTGCTTATATTTCAGCATCAGTACAGCACGAATGTATGCAAAATACTCTCCGCATATCCCCAGAATATTCTGTGAATAACAACACGGCATGCGGTGTGGAATTTCGTAGACATATCGTACCATCACTGTCACATCTTCTCTGGCGTGTCTCAAAGGGAGAAGCATGGGTAGAAATATCCCGGGTTACCTAAATATTTTGTTCCTGATGATGCTACTGATATGGACTCAATTTTGCGATCGCAGGATTCCTCAGCCCCTATCAAGGTTGCAAATCTCCTAACGGTTTTAAGCCTGAGAGGCCGCGGTGATTTGCTACTGGTCCATACACTTGATCTTCGTTGGAGATGTATATTTAACGGATTTGCTATTTTCGCTTCAAGTACTCCGAGTTTCAGTCGTCCCATGTTTAGTACCAAATATGCCAATACTTGATCCATCCAGAGTAACTTTAGACAGTCCTTTCTTTCCTTATATTGTGCTATCGATATCTTCCTATATCTTAATCTCCCTTCCGGAAGGGTTCAATCCTCATTTAAAAATTGAATCCTCAGGAATTAACTCCTGACTGGAAAAGATATCTTACACTCGAAGACCCGAGCTGCCACCCAGCAGAATTTATCTAATTGTAGCCCAAAACTCATTCAGTGTACACTTATAATTTCTATTCAAGTCACTTTGCACTTTGGGTCATAGAATTTGATGCAAGAGTTCCGCTTACGAGCGTACTAGGGTTCTTCGGGAAAGCTTGGGGCAATTTATTCTCCGCTATCCTGTCTCCGATAGTTTTCAGCTCTGTTTTCTTTATCTCTGGCAGGTTTATTCTCCTTGATTCGGGTTAACACCTGCTTGTGAGTTAGTAGTAACTATTCACATATGGGGGCGTGGGGTCCTATCCATACGAATGCAGATATTATGACCATCTTGAAGGGAGTATAGGCCTCAGTCTGTGCCACGGGATGATCGCATTCGTGGCTGTTTTCTATATGTCTTAGGCGAACTCACCTTTTCCATCGTGCTCTGACCATGAGTGGATGTATACTAGTAAGTCTGAGGCACACAATGTCGCAACTCTGAATCCGAGTGACTACTTACTAAACCTCGGATGACAGTGTCACGGTGAGGTAACAAATCGTTATTCCTTCCCTCGAATCCTACTGTTGAAAGAGATCTCGAACATCCTGGCGATATGCCGTGCAGCGATTGCTGGCGTCGGAGTTACAGCTGTGACACTTTTTCTTTCGCCGGTCGACACGTTGAATGCTTGCTGCTTTATCCATCAGTTCCATCCTTACGGCTCTTCTACGAAATTAAGAGCAACTCATACACTCGAAGTCTGACTAATTGTAGTGAGTACTACAATCCCAGTTTCACGAGTTGGATTTGTCCACAGCAGCGCTACTGTTTTCATGTTCGTTATCTCTCTGTTACCTCAGGATCTTAGAATATGACTTTATTTGCCTTCCTTGTAATGAAATCAAAGACGCCACATGTCCTTGTTTCGACACATTACCGAACAGCCGGATGTATGGCGTCTTTGCTTTTGCTGTTTTCACAAGTAAGGCGGGGTGGTCCATTTACGTATTCTGAGTATATTTTCCTTTAGAATGACTTAGCTTTGATCTACTCCTTATCTAGTTTCTTCTATTCTACTTCTCATTTTCGAATGTCCAGACATCTTCATCGGCTGAAATACCCACGAAGCAGAATTTTACATGGTGGCCTCTCATGAATCATCTAACTGAACTTTATCTTGCGTAGGAGAAATTGGAAGATTCTCAGCAACCGGATATACTCATTCTGTTTCATAGGAACACAATTTATCAGCATGGCCTTTTCGACTCAGTTACTTCCCTTAATCATACCTCATTTTATTTATCTATTTTCCACATTGCTGATGTTATACGCAAAATGATCATAGTACCTTTCTAAACAGTATGTTCAATTCTATTAAAAAAACTCTTCCGCAACTCCTCAATTATCTTTCGCTCTTCATCTCTGACCACAACCAGCATAGGCAGCTTCGTTTGGCAACTTCCCATCTGGAGACCACTTGCTGTCTCTCTGCCAAATCCTGCTCGGCAAGACTTTCTTCATACTCTGTGTTACAATCCAATGAGGAAGTAATTTTGACCGGAATATCTGAATTTGAGTGCATCGTGAAGACTCTGCTGAGGCAAATGGCAACTTTCTCGATGTTCTCTTCGGATAATGGTGAAGGCCCGACACGTAACCGACGTAGAGTGGGATGAGGTGTTGGAAGTTTCGTTGGATCAATGAACGATGCATTACCATCGAAATAAATGCCGAATTCATCCAAATGGGGATAATAATTAACTAGTATGGGAAGTACCTTCGAAAGAGATATAACCGGTGGTGAGAGATGAAATGGTGCTTCGCCCAAAAGAAGACGCCGCAGGTTAGGAAGTTCCATCCCAATTCGACGCAAATCCACTGCTGAGAGATTCAACGGGATCGTGTATACAAGCTCGAAGCTCGTAAATTGTTTGCATGACAATAGCGGGAGTAATATCGGCATGTCGAGAATGTCTTCAACAACAACAGATGTCAGAGCATTCGGAGAGCCATCCAGCCGGAGCTTTTTTAGTGACGACACGACACTTTCCGCGCACATTTGCAGAAACTGATATATTTCCATTGGCGTGGCGCGGTTGATAGTACAGATATCGATTGACGATATACGCTCCAGAAGTCTCGACTGGCTGAGGAAGGAGCGTGCCAGAGGGAAATCTATTTCCAGGCACATATGAGAAAGCGCCGGAAAGCCTTCTGTCCTCCCTAGTGTATTCGAAGGAGAAAACGGGAAAACGTCTTGGACGGTACCTTCACCGTTATAGCATGACCAATCGAACGCCTCTAGACTTGGCAATGATCCGAGCGTGTCGAGGACCCAATCAGCGGTCCAATATTGAGGGAGAATCAATTTCCTCAGAGAAGGAAGGGAACGGAGGACTGTGCAGAGTGAATCCTTAAATCGCGAAACGGGCTGTGAACAGATCACGGAGAACTCTTGAAGGCCGGGCGCCATCGCAGGAATGTGCAGGAAAATATCATTGATATCTTCGATTGTCCTCGACTTTCTATAAAGAGAACTGAACTTGATTTCGAGTTTCTTCAGAGTGGGATGCAAGAAGAGCGTTATGTAATCCATGTGCTCTGCATTGATCATTAGCTCGTCGAGAGCCGGAAGGAGCGTGAGCCGTGGGCGACTACGAGCAATTTCAGCCAATACAGTGCGAGTAAGTTGTGTGCCAACAGCAACACCCGCCAAGCTCTCGATCCAATCAAGGTATCTAACCCGAGGGGCATAACTTTCGAAAGGGACCCAGTCTCGCGGGCGGAGATTCCGGGTTAAGACGGACTGTGTAGACTATTGATTAATTTATTGTTTAAATTGCTTTGATTATCACACACCATAACACATTTCCTTTCGCCACCATCGCTATTTGGATAGGTTGAGTAGTCCAAGGTTCCAGTAAGCGAAACAGGGCCTCCGGATGTGGTACATCCTTCCAAAGAACGGCGAGAGCCGGTTGGAGCCATCCCTTGCAAACAAGGCAGCTTTTAAATATTGTAGATTTCGTACAGAGGGTGAAAATGTGGTGGAGGAGCTCCGTTGGCAACGTAGGTGTACCGGTACGTGACATTGCAGAGTTTGAGGTACTTGATGTCGGTGAATTAGAACTGGAAGATAGGGTTGAGTAGTCTATGTTGATATAGACTGATAAGTACCTTTAGAGATCTTTGTACAAACCCAACCGAGGAACGTGGTGATGGCCCATTGTTGCAGAGGAAAAAACCAGCGGGTGAGTGTTGTGTCCTCTTACGTAACCTGTTACTGACAACGTGGCGCATGTGGGATCTCGAAGCTGAAGTGGCAAGGTGAGGGAGACGTTTGCCGAAAAACAAGTGATGCCGAGCCTTTTAGGTATGTGTTTGGCCTACAAGGAATCGGTGCTGCTGTATTTGATACCGTTTCGATGCGTTCATCCAGTCCTCAAGTTCAAATTTCAAAGTCGATTCTTTGCTGACTTAAAATGCCTAGTCTTAGGATATGACCATTACCGACTGCGTTGCCATTGTATCTTCTCCATGTTATATTCACATAAAAGTTTGACATAAATGTAGCTGGGGGTTGGCGAGGCCGTGGGTTCAATCCCAGCTAGGGCAGGGAGTTTGCGAAACTCCGCTGCGCCAATTGCAGGCTCGCAACCGCTCGGGGGTCATTCCCTAAGTACAGACTCGGCTACCCGGTAACCCCGGGGTAAATGGCAGTTGAAGAAGCGGACGGTCGGTGATATTTGCAGCAACTCCAGCATGGTCCCTGAGCAGTAGACAATGAGTAAAAGCAAATTAAGCATGTGAATACACTCACCTAGCTCTAGCATATAAACGACGCCAAATGCGGAGGAATTTGTGAGCATGAATGTCACTGCGAGCCTTGAGCTCTTCGAGGCTGCTGAGATGACGCTGGTAGACCTCAGTGTACACCTTCTCTTCAATGATTGGACGCTTGGTTCGACGCTTTGCAGACTTGCAGACTCGAGCTTGAGTCTCCTCCTGAATTTCGGTCTCTATGAAGAAAATCAATTGCAGTGCGGATGACGTTTGTAAATAATATTTAATGCACCATATAATTCACCACGCTCGGTGCGTGTACGATCGCGTTGAGAGCGCACATTTTCAGGTTGTGCTAGGGGCAGCGGGAGTTGTTTGCGACTGTGCAAGGGCGATGCTGGCGGGATATGGTCTTCTGAAAGGCTGAGAATTTATTGGAGCGGCTCATGTTGGAGAGATGTGGTAGAAGGTGGATTTATGAGGCTGTTGACATTAAGGGTGCTGGTGATGAGGTATAGCAGCATGGTGGGTTTAAGGAGAGCGAGACCGTGTTTGTTTGGACATCGCGTGACTTCAGAAACGAAGTTCAAACTTTATTTTTGCTTTCCAAGAGAACCAAACATCTCTAATAGGCATAACCCGTCCGTTTCAGGGTTAACAATCAAGTGTCCCTGCAAGCGTCTCAGATGAAACGGGACTAGTGATGATAGTACGATAAGCTCCGTCCAATGACCATCACGATGAGCTCACCTTGTGAACTTATACCAATGTCATCTCCCTGCCAGGTTGTCCGCCGTGCCATGCTTGAGGGGCGCCGCAAAGCAGGGATAATTCACCTGGATACCATCCGCAGCTCCTGTTATCTCTATCCGATATTTGGTCATACCTGCAACCCTACTTGGTCGTCTGAAAATATCCTCGATGTGTGCCTAAGTTTTTTTGTGCGTCCCTACCTGAGCAAGCATTTTTATAATGCTTTGTCCATTCCTTATAGTCTCAATGGGCGGGGTTCTAGACCTAAGATTATAGAGAGGGATAGTGGATCGGATGAGGATGAGGATATGGAATAATACAGTCATGTAATGTTGTCTGGACAGTGAAATTCTTCTCTCAAAATTCCTTTTGGGTGTTTTCACACCTTTCAGAATTTTAGTTCATATCTCTCCTGAAGACTTGAAGTAGATACTAGGGATAATACAAGTTGTAATATCACAATGGAAAGCTATGTTGCTTGAGACGGTCTGGATAGGTGCTGTAGGCAATGTAGCCCTTGCTAAGCATTGACCTATTCTGTAGGTCTTGATAGCCTATATACAGCATGGTAAATACACTACTATCATTATATCCTATGCAAAAGCTGTCTGTCTAGAAGGTTTGAGGATTTTTGCTGATGTTCGCTATCAATACTTGTCCTATGAGATCTGCATTTTAAAATCGGTCATGTCTTAGGTTTCTTAATTTCGGTACCATGCATTCTAATTCTACGGCGATTGACAATCGGAATCCAAGTTAAAGCTAAGGAGAATATAATAAGCACCTTACGACAGTTTTTCCCGGAAGTTTGCCAAGTATCTCTTCCTCTCGGCACCATGTCAGAATGCGAACAAGATGAAGTGGTGGATTTTTTCGCGCCTTTACAGAGGTACCATTGAGCTCCTTCACTTATCCGGGGTACAGGAAATTGATTTAGTGGTAGTTTCGAGTCTAGTAGAGAATCTACCGGATTTGGAGGAATTAATTCTGTATCACTCGGGCGAGAACAGTGCCTGGACTATCGACTCGGTATGTTTATCCATTGTACGTTACTATCGTCTATTACACACTTTCTATTGTAGGACAATCTGACATCATGTTTAAAGCTCCTACCTGAACTTAAATATCTCACGTGGAATTTCATTTCCACAACTGATTCTGACTCAAAGGATTACGCACCAGATGGCAGTCAACATGACCAAATGGACGGGTTGGAGTGTAGGTTCGACGAAAGAAGCGTAGGCTACAAGACTTCCGGAGGGAACAATGGTACCTTTGTATACTTCATAGAAGTGGATGTCGATTCACTTCCCCACTCTCTTCTGCGTACTAACACCTGGCGTGCGAAGACTCTGAAACTTTAGAGCGCGTGTCAGTGGTTACAGTAAGATGATTTTACAATTGTATATTGAGTACTATATAAACAATACAGCGGATGCATTTGTGGTGGCTGGTTTTTATTTTGTGATGTCTTCGATTCGTGCCGAAGTTACAATATAATTCGACTAGGTGCAAAGCCTGTTCATAATAGGATCATCCTCTATTATGATTACAAATTTAGATGTTATTTCATTTAGTACATATAAGTATGCAGAACATTCTGAGAGGTTGCTACAATTACTCACGTAGTCGGGGAAAGAGAAAGCAGGAGACCGTTGATATTGAAGCCTGAAGTCTAGTGGTTCAGAAGACATCGAAGTAATCGCATGCGGGAGGAGTTATTCATTCTAGCAGCCTCCGAGCTCCAACTAGCGAAGTGATCTTGTCTTCGTCTTTCGAATAATTTAAGCAATCTGGTAGACGATATTTTGACTGATTTTGTTACTTGGTATTGTTGTTTTGAATAGATCAACATGACGTAATATTGAATGAATAACACGGATATAATAAATGACAATACAAATTAAAGATGCTAGTGGACATGCATCAGGACTTTGGTAGGAAAGTAGTCAGGAAGAGAACTCGAGCAATTAAAATTGAATGGTGGCGTACAATTATTTCTACTAGAACACCGAGACTTCAGGAACAGTGGTTTCCGGGAAAAGGTCCACATTGAGCCGAAGGAAGTAGGTAAGAGTTGAATTATAGTGGTGAAATAGTGATATAGCTTACGGGGAGTCGCGGGGGTAGCTACCACAACGCTGGCAACTGCCAGTATCACGATGACGAAGGGATTTAAAGCAGAGTAGAAGCGTATTTTGATAGTGATTGATTGACTAGCTCAGGGTGTCCTCGCTGGGGAGATAAAAGGTGAGGAAATTGTTTCTTTTTAAAAGAAATTGTCTTGGGGATAGGGCACATAAGCTTAAGGATAATCATTACATTCCTACAGCAGCTTCCGGAGCTCTGCAGGGCGGGTAGAAGATAGGGACAAGCACCATGTGTTCTGACGACGCTGCTGGTCCGAGTTCCTCATATTGCCGTAATGATGCTGTTGAGACTTAGAACTCGAACATCATAGTGAGCATATCCATATTAGTTAAAATCATTTACATCGGCTCACAGTGTAGAGTCATACTGACTAGCCAAGAGAACGAGAGCCAAGCCGAAGATAAGTCCGGAGAGGGAATGGCAATATATGAATGGTGAAAGAGACTCTGTGACAGTTTTTCATTGACTAGGATTTGGGCCGAGTGTCCGAAGATTACTGAGAGTGACTCGGATAGGGAAGAATATAATAAGGAATTTCATGATGGCCGCTCTTCCATTATCGCGATGCCTTGTCCCCGAACGAGGGAAGAAAATCACCAGATCAAAGAACCTAACGAAGACCAGCTCAAGCTTCTAGATACGCCATATTATGCCTGATTGACTGTACTGGCTACATGAGAACGGCAATGACTGTGCAGTATATCCTGGAATAGCAGGTAGCATATTGAAGACATGTGCCGGGCTGAGGCCGAGAAGATGTTCCTGTTGGAGGCGCGATGTACACAACGACAAGCCACTGCTGCATCATGTAGTCAGAACGAGTCAGCGGAGAAGTATGTAGAAATGCACCCCATTAACCTGCGTCACAAGACTTCACGTCTACGCGTTCAAACCACAGGATGACTCGAATTTGGTGCTAAGACACTGGGTTTCTGTTCAGGCAATGAAAGCAGCAGACACGATGAAGATCAGATAGGCTTGCTGAGGCCTCCTTTGGGTAACCAGAGTGTGGGGTTGCCGTTGTGACATTCTGACTGATAGCAAGCATGTTGTCTAGAACCGAAGCTTCCGAATGATTATAAACGACATTAAAATCTATTGGATTGTACCTATGTCTGAGCGAGATACAATCCTACAAACTCGCCAAGGCTACGTTGCAGATCGGATGACTTGCAGGTCACGATGATGTCGAGCAGTGGTAAAAGAAATATTCTGAGACACTAAGGAAAGGTCCGAAACGATTTGCAAAGAGATACGAACAAGAGGCGTACCGCTTCATTGATGCGATAGCAGCGTGCACGGTGCTCCATGGAATCTGGACTGCTCACTCAGCCTCGCATACGGACATCCTAGCTTCATATTCAGTTGTATTCGACGTCTGTTAGAATACAGATAAGATGGTCGAATATCTGAAGGAGATTGAAGGGGGAAGAAGGGAGATGTAGATATGCACACAACGAGCGCAGGATCAAGTCGAAGATGGGGCAAACTGGTCAGTCACCCTCTGAGTTCCCCTTCCCACGCTTGACCAGTTCTTCGGAAATTCTCAGGGAGAAATTTCTCGGGCTCCGCGCTAGCCATGGGCCAGCGTAAATCTCTGACGATGATCAGTCTGCCGTCGGAGACGACGAGCTCGATGGAGATTTCCATTTGGGAGAGCGTGGTGAAGACGTACCACATGCAGTTAGAGGGGGGGTTCTTGATCTGAGCACATTTTGTGACGTGGTCGATGTTGAGTATGCTAACGCGTACCTTCATGATCATGTTCCCGACCAACTTCTTCATAACCGCCGCCAACATCGAGCTAATCTCATGCGGCTTATCTCCTTTCTTCTCTGCGTTTGCGTCCTAGTCTTTTCGTCTGAAGATAGAGAAGCTACATGCAATGGGTAATGAGATAGTTGCGAAGGCTGAGACAGTGATACGCATTTCGCCGCCTGGGAGTGGGTTGTAGGCAATGTCGACGCCGATGTTGGCTTCACTATCCGGGGTGAGCTCTGAGCATGATTTGGCGAGGACGGGTGCGGCGGACCCCGGTGAGAAGGAGCGGATGACGACGGGTTTGAGGAAGGAGGGTGTTTTGAACTGGGAGGGTGTTAGGAGTTGGGATGAGAGGTTGGGCGCGCACCTTTGAGAGCTTCTTCATTAGATATCCTATTACCCATCCTTCTACTGCTGTAGCTCCTTTACGCCTGAAAGAGACGACCGAGAATGGCATTGAGCCAGCGAGCGGGGATGAGGTCTGGCATGGCGTCAAGAGATTCGATGAGAGAGGCATGCGCATCGGGGGGATAAGGTGTTGATTGTTGTGTTGCGAGGAGGGCGAGGTACCAGTCTCCATAACGGTGACAGACTTGAAGAATATGAACCAAGCCTCTTTGTGCAAAGAATCGTCATCGTCTGCTTCATGTTCGCGAAGGACAATGGCATTGCGTTTGGCGAAGCCCATTGAGCAGGGCCTTCTCGGGGTAGATCCTGACGGGGTAGCTGCGCACGTCGATGGCCGCTGCGCATTCTTGCATTGCGTCGCCATCGTAGAGATAGAGGATGTGGTCTTTGAGGACGGCGAGGTACGAGTCCTCGGCGCGGCGTTCGGCAGTTGAGCGACCGTTAAGGATGCCTCGGACGATGCGCGTGTACGATTGAGGCGTTGCCTCGAAGGTGCGGCGAACGGTAAGCCATGCTTTGAGCGGCGGATGTGGAGGTGGTGACGTGGCTCCGGTTATAACCCCTTGGTGTTGAACCCCCTAAGTATCGGTAAGCCATCTTCATGCTTGACAAGAGTACTCATTTCGAGTGTGGTGATGGGCATGATGACTGTCACAGTCATGGTGGGGCGTCAACAAAGATACCGCCGCGCCAAGGAGATGTCGTCCATGTTTGGGGCGACGACGGATTCAGTGATCACACAAGGCGTAAGAGTAGCGTTAAGCAACCCTTATATCGTTGTACGCATGACTTCCTTCAACTTGCTTCAGATGACAGACAATGCCATGCGTCAGCAGTTTGCTGCGTAGTGGAGGGTTATAGGCGATGTCGACGCCGATGCTGACCTGGCCGTTGGAGGTGAGCTTTGTAAGCATGGGCTTGTAAAGGATGGAGCGTGCTGTGGTCTCATTTACGCTCAAGAGGAGACGGCCAAGGACGGCATCGAGACAGCGCGTCCGCCAATATGACGGAAGCTGACGTAATGTTCCACCTGAATAGGAGATTTGCGTCGGCCGAACAAATTGCCGGAGTTAGTCAAGCGTGATGAGTTCCCTGCATTTGTACATAGAGCGCGCGCCTTACGTTACATGTAATCGATAGAATACAAATTCTACTGGTGGCTTCAGCAACGGTGCCTGCAGCTCAGCTATTGAACGTTTTTGTCAAACAGGGAACTCACCCGCATATAATTGGCCTGCCTTTCCCATCCCACCAGCATAGCTGACACCGCCTCCCGAACCTAAATGACCGTTGTTAATCATATATCACTGGGTCCCAGCAAGATTAATACTCTTATTTTCACAGGTTGAGCAGGAGTCAGTGCAGATCTTTCTTCACTGGCACATTTGCGAGTGGTATGCTGCTGCCGTACCATCACCTCCCTATTGCCGATTCGCCAATCCACCGCTTCCCAGTATTTCAATTCCACTTCTTCCGTCCGACCCTCGTGATGGACTTTGGTGGACGGATTCGAAGGGGGTCCGCTGAGACAGTGCCGATCTCAGGCGGAAAGAAGTCTGTAGACATTGAGGTACTGAGCCAAGAAGGAAATGTATTGTCAATACTTCTTGGAACAGAGTACTCAGGTGTAGTTTCACTCTTCACATCTAAAAAGTTACAGAAAGACATGTGCAGCCAATGTAACACGATAATTAGATATCCTAACACAGCATGGAGACACAGAAGAAGAATACGGAGTCATAAACGCAGCGCAACAAGTCCTCGTCTGACCATGACTTAGCTTGACAACATTGGTAGTCGACGATACACCACTTGTGGTCCCTAGAGCAGATGCGCCACCGCCTACGAACGGCGAAAGCGAATCCAGCGTCTGGGCACGTAGATCTTCACTTCGGCCACGAGTTTTCTCGCGAATGGTGTCGCGCTCGCTGGCGCCGTAGTCGAAGGAGTCAACACGAACAGTGTCGGCGGACGTTGTGTGCGTCGAGGAAGTGGGCGCCGTAGCCGGGAAAGAAGGAGAGTTAGGCTCGCAAGTGAGGACACGGAGAGGCTTGCCGCTGGGACCGATGATACGAAGGACGTTGTTAATTGAGGAGGAAGCTGCGTGGCCGAAGCGAGATGGGGAACCTAGCAGGCGATTCAACACCAAGATCAAGAATAACATGATATTACACACCTGTAGAGTGGCAGCTCTCACTGATATGCGGCCTCCGAACCTTCTTCTCACTCCCCGACGGCGTACTCTTCACAAGCAAGATTCCTACGTTAATCTCATTCTCTACACTCGTCGTACTCTTCCACGAACATACAGCACCCAACAGTGGACTCTGTCCTTGTCCTTCCCCGTCAACCCCCCCTTCGTGTACCGGTCCAACGTCCGCGTGCTCCATACCAGCCTCAACTGCCGGCGTCTTTCCTCTCGCTACCTCTCATTTTGGCGTCCACGCTCCTTCTCAATGTCGTCGACACCATTTTCGTCCATGCCAGAACGAGAACGACTTCTCGACCGTTGGGCTCACCGTGGTTGAAGCGTCGTTCTAGAGAAAGCGTCTCAACATACGCTGCAAGCTGAGCAGACAACGAGATGCCGGATTCCTCGACGTTGTCAATGTCGAGCTGGACGATGTCGCGTGGGGCGCATTAGACGAAACTGGAAGCTTCAGCGTGGGACGAGACGGTGCGCATGTCGAGGCCGATGTTGGAGAGGGAGTAAGATAGGCGGAGATGGGTCGAGGAAGAGGAATATGAGCTTGGATGTGTATGTGTCATCGAACGATGGGGGCACCGAGGATGGACTTGAAGGTGATTGCAGTTGTGTCGTCCACATTTGATGGGTATGCCAGGTGCTCTTATTAGCTATGACGACCTAGTCTGGCTTGTCGTTGCTAGGTGTGTCCGTTGCATCGTTGTTCACCTTTCCCCCTAACCGGGACTATCCTTTCCTAATAATCGCGTTGCTCAGTACAACACCATGCCTCCTTGCATCCCTCGGTATTGAACCAAAGATGACGCCACGAGTCGTGTTGTGCGTGGTGTCGAAGAAAGGGATGCAGTCCACGTACGGCAGGACGACGGAATCAACGATCTACACAAGATGTTAGGATATCATTAAGCTAACACAGTGATACACGCACGGCTTTCTTCAGCTTGCCTTTGCTTTCGATGACAACACCATGCTCCAGCGGATTTGGTGAGCAGAAACAATGGGCTCGATGGAGATTTCCATCTGAGGCAGCGGGGTGAAGGATGGTGTTTGAAGGGGTTTCTTCATCTGTGGACAGTGTTAGCGATGCACTAGCTGTATGGTAACCGTTGAGCGCACCTTGATAATCATGTTCTCAACTAGCTTCTTCACCACCACGTCCAACACTAAGCTAACCTCGTACGGCATATCTTCCTTCTTCGCCACATTCGCATCCTTATCCTTTCTGCCGAATATTGAAAAGCTCGATGCACTGGGGAGAGAGATCATGGCGAACGCCCAAACCGCGATACGCATTTCACCCCTTGGTGGAGCGTTATAGGCGATGTTGACCCCGATGCTGGCCTCGCCGTTGGGGGTGAGCTCTTTGAGCACGCGCTTGGAAAGGATAGGAGTACGGAGCTAGGTGAGAAGGAACGGAAGACAATGAGCTTGAAGGACGGCGTTTTGACCTGTGCATAATATTAGACGAGAAGTAGCTTCGCAGAGTCATATGTACCTGCACCTTTGATAGCTTCTTCATGAGGACCCATCCTTCGACTGACGTGGTCTCTTTGATATCGAGAAAGGCGGCGTTGAGCCAACGGCCAACGGATAGGGATGAGGTCGGGCATGGCGATGAGGGAAGCATGTCCGTCGAGCGGGTAGGGAGCCGGCTATGTGCGATGGGTAGCGAACAGAGAGATACCAGTCTTCCATGACGGTGATAGACTTGAAGAGTATGAACCACGGCCCCTTGGAGGGCGACTCGTCAGCTTCGCGTTCACGGGCTGTCGTTATGTTTCACAAAGAGCTCGCCATCAAGGAAGCCCTTCGAGGGGGTACATACGGATGCTGCAGCTGCGCACGTCGATGATGGAGGCGTCTTCTGGTAGGAGTCCTCAGCGTGGCATGCCTTGAGCGTCGGGTGGTCGAAGCCGGCGGGTGGTCGGTGTCGACGGGAGCGGAGGTAGGCCGGAAGTAATGATGTGGCTGAGGTTGTTCGGTATAGTAAAGTAGAGGAGGGCAGTGAGACCGCCGAGCGACGACTACACAGCCGGACGTCTCCCGGTTGAAATCAGAGAGAATGGGACGATCCTGATTTCAGGTGTGAAATCACCCTGAAATCACAGTTTGTTACGCGCCCATATTTGTAAGCTTCTCTCCCTCCGTCTGAAATCCCTCTGCCCAAGGCCAATCACTCGGGGCCAGATGTTATTTCAAATCTCGCGGAATTGGCCGTTTGCCGTCCGCATTAGGCAATTATGTTCAGAAGTTTTCTTCTTTTCAAATTATTATTTCGCTCAAATCATTATATTTTTGCCTGCTTCTCACGTACAATGAATGTAATAATGTCTATATAATGAGATGTATCTTTCCAGTCATATACATAACATCAAACAAACAGTGGATGTCCATCTAATCTAACTGAAGTTCATGGACAAGTCACCGACACACCACTGTTCAAGATAATATTATTTTTCTAGGTCATTATCATAAAAATACATCTCTTACCTTGCATTCCGACTATCAAGGTAGACCAGAAGTGCCTCCCATTAACTAGAGTTCGTCCCTTGCTCCCTTGCCATTGAGTGACACCATCCCATCGGTAACACTTACAGTCCCTGTGAGTATTATTAGTATCATATAACAGCAGGTGCATGCATAACTTACCTGGCTGGCAAACCCTTCAAACATCCCAATAAATAAAGAACCACGGGCAAGTAGCGATGAGATCACAGGCAGTTAAACGTTCTCAGGCATGCACAGATCCCAGCAGAGCATAGTAGAAGCCACATCCAAGAGCTGTCCCAGAACAATAGAAGCCTAGACAACTTCGCAATTCATAGTCAGTTAGTTTTGACTTGGTTTCAACTCGAAGGACAGAAGGATTGAGACGTTGGTTCCAGCAGTAGCTTGCAGTCATGTTCGCGATTCAGGTAAGCAGCAGCAAGGAAGTAGGCAGATATTGGCTAGCTGATGAAGATTCGGCCTTGTTGAAAGAGGTTGGAGCAGGCAGAGATGCACAAGGAGAGGCAATGGGGATGAGCAGATTAGACAGAACGACGCCAAGTCATACGAATGTCACATCACGTGATGTCACACAACGGCTGAAAGGAACGAATACAGGTGTTTATTATATTCCTCTGATAGCCTAATAACAAGGGTACAAGTGCATAATGTCTCTGTAGATATTTAACCTATAAACCTGTGAGAATAAATGGGGGCTTATTGGCGTCTATTCAAGATATCCCGAAGGCGTCCTGCAGTGGCAAGTTGCTGGGTCGCAGCTGGAGTCTGAGCTTGCGAACTCGTTTGTGGTGAAGCCTGTTGAGCCATAGGAGTTTGTGGAGCTGTGTTCTGGTTGTAAGCTGAGCTTGTACCATCCCTATTAGGCTGTGGGGTCGAAGGCTGCGGCATTGGTGGCATTTGGTTGTATGGGAGGGCTGGGTTGAAGGTAGATGTCGCTGGAATTGTAGGTATGGCTGCAATTTTGTCTGCTGGCCACCTTTGACGTTCCCAGCTAATACTCTGGTCCATATATCTGGAGATATCTCAAGTTAGCTAATGAAATGAAGGTCCTGAGGTTGTACTTACGACACCCACTCCCCGACCTGGGTATTCTTTCCCCAAGCCTTCTGCTTCACCAGGATCCATGACGTGAATCCAGGCCAGAAATACTCATTCTCCATGCTTTTGGTTGCGGGCTGCGACAGGTCCATCACGGCCAAGGTTATTGCTGTGGTTGCAGGGGATGCAGCTGGGGTCATGCCAGTAGCTTTCCCACCGACACGTTTGGGTGGTGATTTGACCTTCCTGGGGAGTCCCAATGCCACACGTTGCTCTTCATCCTTTATCTCATAGTATTCTCGTGTGTAGCGACGCTATATGTGATCTGAGTATAGTGAAATTAAGGGATTATTAGGCAGAACTCACAAAAAGACACCACCAAAGCACGTATGATGGACCAGTGGCTTCCATCATACTGCTTTCCATAAACTTCTCCGCTACATTTTCAGTGAACTCAGTGAGAGACATGGACTTGGCCATAAGAACCGAATCTTCACCCTAAGGAAGGTGTCAGATTAGTCGTGAGGGAAAGAGCGCATGAGATCCATGGACTTACAAGCTTCTTCAAGGCTGAGTGAGCATCAGAGCATTTCTTACCCACATCAGTGATGAATATGTCTTCGAACACGGGGTTTTCGAAGATGTAGTCGATACGCAGCATGGTTTTGTTGGTTTTCATATAATTCTGGGTTGGAGTGTCAGTAAACACATGATGTAATGACGGGAAAACATCTTACTATGACCTCGGGTGCATAATCAAAGTTGGTTCGTTTGGGTTCAATGAGGTACTTACGTGCCATTAACCGAGTGAGGGTCTAAGAACTTGATGTTCAGTATGAGGGTTTCTTATCTGAGAGGAGACGCACCTTGTGATAGTCAGTGAGTGCGAAATTCGCTTTGAAATGTGCGTCCATCACTCCAATTGCTTCAAACAATTTGCCAACAGATTCCCGAAGTTCGTTGACTTGATTTGCGATCTGTTGAATGGACGCTTCTTGGTATATAGTGCGTCGCACCTCGCTGGGCTGCAAGTCGGAAATGAGCTAGAAAGGCCAGAGAGTCAGCTTAGGTGTTAATGTTGATTATAATGTGGAATATACTCATTTCAGACGCGTCAATCACGTCTGAAATTGAGCTGAGAGCATATGTAGCTGGTAGGCAGAGCAACAAGAAGGAAACAACCCAGACTTACCGCTCCTAATGCCAAAAGATCATCACGCTGGTTAGCATGGAGGTCTCTTATGTTAGCAACACCATCTGCAAACTCTGCGACATCTGGCATGCTACCCAGAGTAGGACCTCCAGAGCCAGGTTGAGGCAGACTGGTGTTCGTGTTGTTGTGGTTGCTGGATCCATCGACATCATTGTTCCAGTCTTGAGAGCCAGAATCAAAGTTGTACGACATGGCTGTGGACCGTAGTTGGTATTCAAGTGCGAGAGAGCTGGTTCTGGTACAAGCTTTTAAAGGCTCTCCCCTCGATCACGCGAGTCTCACATTACGTGAGTGTTGAGCTTTTTACCTCAACACCTCATGGACGAGATGCAAAGGTGTGTTTATTACTATTTGAAAATACAAACTGATAATGAGCTTCAGTGTCTTTATTAGGAATGAAGCTGAGGATCACAATGCTCACAATGCGGACCCTTCGCAAACTCAGACTCCTCCCAGGACACAGGCTAATGAACGTGAATGGCTTGTAATTCCCGACAGTACAGGTACGATCTTCAAATTCATGGCACTGGTTCACTGTTCTAATATTTTTCTAAGGTGAAAAAGATATACTTGCATTCAGCGATGGGGGTATCGTTGCAGTCAGTGAGGGTATCGACACTCAACTGATAATTGAAGCTCTTGCTGGTGTCAGCCATTCTCTGTGGCTGTCTCCATACACGTCTCCAAAGCAACCTGGAGATCACAATGGTTCAACGACGCCAAAGGCTTTGGCACTGCAGAAGGATCCTGAAACGCCACCTCCAATGATGCGATCAGGAAATAGTTCCAACCACAAGTCTCTTTCAACATTCCAGATTTTTCCATCAAGGAGGCTTTGGGTCGGTGGGGATGTACTGGAAACACCTTCTCGTGGACCCAAACATGAAACAACAGAGGACGCTTCCTCACAAACTGAGCCTGAAACAACTCCTCCGAGAATGTATCAAGGGGGTCGAGATAAGAAAAATGGTGCGTATATTCAAAGATCTGCCATTTGCGAGAGCTGAACACTTACCCATAGGTGATTCCATGGCATATTTCCACCCTGAGTTTCTGGATGATGTGGAGCTCCCCTCAGACGACTTAGTTGGGCGTCGCTGTATATTCTCCTCTAAATCTCGGACTTTTCAGTCCACACAAGGAGGACAGTGGATTACCCATTGGACATGCCGCAGCCAGTGGTATGAAGAAGACTGGACACAGTTGGATCTCTTACTGAACAGTGATCTGGGGCATCCCGGAGGTAGCCTTCTCAGCCTTCCCATTGCAAGGCTTCTGACAGACGAGGCCGAATTATTACACCCCGCCGGAGAACGTGAGAGTGCAGACAAGGAGGTGCAGGAGTATGTTGCAGGGTTGCGCAAGCGGACGGAAATGGAACACAGTTTCATGAATCGAATCCAACAAGAGTTCTGGTTATTGGTAGAACGTACTCATTTTAACTTGAGTCATCTCCCACGTGCTCATGCATTCTCTAATCTACATGCCGTTGAGGAATTATTAGATGCCAATGGGAGGTATCTTGAAGCTATGCGAAAGCTTGTTAAGCACGAACGGGAATCCCGTGATATCATAGATCGTGTATATCCTAAAAATTAGGTAGAAATAATTACATTTCTCAGATTGGATTGTGGTATTTTCTTGCGTGATAGTCGACCTTTCCCCTTTCCAGCTTGGCTTGGTTCTGGGATCCCTGTCTCTTCAGCCGCTGCCGTACGAGCCTTAGAAGCTTTGATCTCCATTGCCACACCATGAAGAATTGCCTCTGTGCGATTTAAAGGACGTACATTACTCTTGAATAATGAGACAAACCGGGCATCTCGCATTTGGGGTGTATTGAGTATCAGGTCACCCGAGTTGATGTGTTTAATGCGGAGTGCTCGTTGTTCCGAATCTTCACGTTCTTGGACAACTGTGTGTATGAGACCAAGAGGACAAGAGTTTGATTGGCAATTGTGTTGCATATTGACCGTGCATTTGACATCCTGACAGTTTCCATCATCATTAATAAATAAAATAGACAGTAGAATATTTTAATATAATAACTCACTTTGAAGGGGATTAGGTATTTTTGGCCTATTAGAGAAACTCGAGGCATTTGGTATACTGGATGTTTTTGTGAACAATCAGCGACATTAACGAGAAAATAATGGGCCATAGAATTATCCACGAGCTCTCCGAGTTGGGTTACATTGATGATCTCAAGAACTTGTGCAACGTAAGGATGCTCCCTGTTATCTGCAAAGCGTGTCATTCCCAAAATCTATGAACCCAGCCTACAGAGATCAAGGTTCTGCAGGTATGCTTTCTCAGCTGTGCGGATTTTGCCTGTACCATGTTCGGGAGCCACCCATGCTGCTGTTGCCTGACTTGATTGGGTGCTATCAAAATCAATCTCAGCGGAGAGCTTTTCACATCTCCCAGCTATCTCAAATCAGTTTTATTAAATAGAAGATATTGAATAAATGACATACCCTTCATATCTTCAACTTCTATAGGCATTCCAAACATTTCAGGAGCAAAATTGCGGAGATTGGTGAGCAAGCGAGGTTGTACACCAATGGCTCTCCATCCTGTTTCAGGTGGGATATTATTCTGTTGATTTATTTGATTCCCAGGAATAATATCGAATTTTGGAAGAAAAAATCCTCCACTAAGCATATGACGAAGGCGGTTGCCTCTAGCAAACCCACGGGCAATATCTCGAGAAGGAGCCTGCCTGTTGCTGTGGATACTAAAACTTCGTATCACCGCATTAAAGGATTCGAACCCCTCAGTAGCAAATAGACTTGCAGGCCCAAAGCGTTTAATGTGATCAGGGAGATGCAAGAGGATATGGAATTTCGGTTTATTAAACCATCTTGGTGTCCAATTGACAGTGCAGTTCAAAAAATGATCAATAGCATCCTGAAGTTTCTTCTATGATAAGGTCAATAAAAGCCCAAGCGAAAAATGGTGGAACTATACTCACAAGATGCTCATCCACATCCTCTATTTCAGGTTGCCATACAAGAGGTACGAGCCGACTCAAGGCAATCCATGTCTGAAGGCATTCTTCAGGAATTAATCCATATAGGCAAAATGGTGCAACCTGAACAATGGCCCTGAAATCTCGCCCGGTGAGAGATCCTGCATAGGTTACCAATGTCTTGCCAGCCAGAGGAGGTATTCCTAATCCATCAACCGAAACCGAAGATAGGCGAGCCATTAGGATAGGTTTCTGGTCCTTAGACAGACGTTTGATGGCATCTCGCCAAAGATATTTGACGAACCCCAATAGAATCACATGTAGAATCTCTACTGGTGTGTCAGAATTAGGGTCAAGTCCTGCAGGCATTATTTAAATATCAATATATCAATCTCATATGAGCAGGTCAATCAACTAACCTTTCATTCGCCAAACAGGGCTGAAAATATTATGTGGCAAGGTCTTCAGCACTGTCGCAATGGCATTCACTTTTGAACTAGAACCTCTGGCTGGTTTAGAAGCAGCCCAAATCTTCTCAAGAAAGTGTAGCATATATGTGTCTTTCATACCAGTTTTGGTGGCTGTGTTTTCGCTCTTGGTTTTTCCATAAACCTCAGCACCTTTCTTAAATATGGTTTGGAGGTGAGTTTGCGATTCCACAGCTGTTCGTGCACGTGATTTCTATGGCACCGAATGAGTGATACAAGCAAATATTTAATTGAATAATAAATACCAACCTCCATGAAACGAGTGACCCGTTTGATCATTTGTTCCTTTGATTCTGCTTTCTTTTTCTTTCCATTCAGCTTTGTCACCCCTGTCGATTCATCCAATACCCCTTCCTGTGATGGTTCTCCTTCAACTTCGATATCAGTCTCTGAAGCTCCATCATCACCTAATTCTGAAACGCTCCCCTCACTTTCAGATCCAGCCTGACTGTATGATGGTACACCTGCTCCATTCCTCTTGCTCTTTTCTTTCTCGCCTTCGTCCTTTTCATGTCCCTGAACCCAGCAAATACGGCAAAAAAACTTTGCCATCAACCCCCGATGACATGCCATCTCACTCTGCATGGGGTTATCCCCAAGTAGAGCAAATACCCATGGCACTACAAGAACAGGACATTTTTCCACACAGTCCCATGCCCAAATCCCTTTCTTTTGACATTCCCTAGATACCAACTATTAGTTGGAGCTTCTGGATCATATTATTCAAGTTGACGCACTCAAACTGCTGAACTATGCCATCCATCATTTCCAATGGTGGGGCAATGTTCGAGGTTGACAGGAAATGAATATTATATTCACGCTGAACATGCTTGCGTGGAAGCCCTGCAGCAGTGAATAAAAAACTATTATGTTTGTTCCATTTCTTCGAGGAATTGCCCGATGTATCATCACAATATAGCCACACAGGGAATGATAAAACTCTACTCCCATGGGCTTGCTTACGCCATTGATTCCCTTCAGCAGGGTCGGTTTCTCACCAAGGGAGAATTCCATCAAAGCCAGGCTCACGAACTCCTGATAATTCATCAGAAATATATAGAACCCCAATGAGAAATACTTACCAATAATATTGCATGGATCAGTCAGATGTCGGTTTGCAAAAGTCTGCACAAAGTCAGGCCATCCAACCAGAAGTGTTGAAGCTGGTAATTCCGACTCCCTATCTTTACGAACAATCCATCCATTTGCTGCTTTATCCTCCTCCAAAGCCCAAACACGCATGTGAAATTTACCGTCTCTGATAAAGAAACGATGAGGAACCACAGCCTGGTGTCCCCCAACCAGAGTGGGCTCAAAAACAAAATAATCCTGTTTGCCAATTCTGATCATTGGCGTTAAGCACTCGTCATCCATTTCATATAGCCACCGTCGACCTTGAATTGCCTCGGCCAGCTTCTTACCACTATCCTCTGGATAAAACCGGAGGTGTGGGCGAACAATAGGGTTGGCCATTTCCTATGCCAGTCAGTCAATACCTCTTTGATTTTATTTTATAAAAATATACATACTTGAGCTATGATACCACTGAGATCATTTGCATAATAAATGTGGCCGAGGCCGCCCTCATATCTTTTTGATGTAATCCCACATGATGCCTGAAGTGCCTTATCTATATCTTTTGCTACCCTTGCAGAAGGTATATTAGACACCCCCAAAGCGGCAAAAGCCCATTCAAGTGCTCCATGCTGAGAATCAGAGAAAGCACAGCGAGGGATATGTCTTAAGACATCAATGACACAGCTCTACGGCAGCTGCTCAGTAAATCAATAAACCAATAGCTAAAGGAACAACGTACTTCCTTATCAGGCCATGGATACCATTCCTTATTCTCGCCTAGCTTGAGTTTCGCACGCCGACGTCGAGCCCCAATGGCTAAGGGTGCTCCATCTATCAAGTGGATAAGTGGAGGATAAGCTGAAAATCTCGGAGTCAAACTCACCTGGCTGTATCTGGGGTTCTGACTCATTCTCACTATCCTCGACATCTATTTCAGCCTCCTCATCATCTGAAGACCAGTAAAATGCCCCATCATCTATCATATACTTCTTCAATTCCTCTTCGGCAGCCATCAAGCGCTGCTCTTCAAGAGTGGGCAGTAGCTCATGGTTGTGATCCATCCCTTCTCCTTCCCAGTCGATGCTTGTACTATCAATATCCATTGGTGCAGCTCCAACAGTGGTACTTTGGTGAGAATTCAAGGGAATTCGCATCACCATGGAGCTGAGAAACCCATGTGCATGTCCTTGCAACTCAAGTCTGGAACGGTAAGCCTCCTGTCTATCCTGTAGATCCACCAGATATTTGTCTAATTTTAATTGGTGGTTATCCCTTTTCTCGTGAAGTAATATATAGTTTGTAGTATATATCTTGTTGTTTCCACACACTCGGCAAAGCCATTGCCCATCCTTTGACGCTGGCAGCCACCCTGTTCAAGACAAATAAAGATTGAATATCCAAATAGAAATGAAAATTGAATGAAAACACTCACGTTCAGGATGCTCAGAAGGAAAATGAGTAATCCTTGAAGAGGAGGAGGCCTGTTGAACCGAATTGGTGCCGTTCCCTTTGGGAGGTCGTCCACCCATGATATCCCAAAGACCTTTATCTAAGGACAATTAAAAGGAATGATTATGATTTAAATGATTCTAAACACTTACTTGAACCACCTGGGAGACGATATCTTAACTGCAACACCGAAAGGTCTCCTATTCCTAATTGACGCATGGTCATTGAATGATTTAAGGGACTTGCACAACATGCATCATAATAGAGAATAGGCTCGATAGCACCATCAAAGGCCTTAGGGATTAACCGAAGGCGTCGAAGTTGAGCATATATTTTTCCAACAGTATCCCCTGGTAACAAAACTATATATGACGGTGAATACGGAAATCTACATAGTGACCCGGAGACAGGAAACTTACACAGAGTCACATCTTTGGAGCCTACCCCACGGATAAATACCCTAAATGGCTTTTCTTCCATACGGTGTGTACATGGTGATATGTTGGTACCGTGATACAAAAAGGAGCCGGGCATAGCGAAATAGGCTGTAGTGGAACTGCCATTACCTTTGGGAGCAATTTGAGCGATTTAAACCAGAGAGCAGAAATAATAACACACCATTAATAAAAGACCAATAATATGAACCAGTACAAGTATTGAAAAAGAGCAAGAAAGCGAAAATTGCAACCCAAGTCCTCCAGAGATGATGGATCCACTGAGAGGAAACCTTCTTCCGAGGGATCATCCCTTTGATATGTGCTTGACGCCATAGCACATATCATCTCAGACTATATGTAATTTGGGGATAAATAATAGGATTTTTGAGGTTGAAGGACATTCTGAAAGGTGTGGCTAAGTGGCTTTGATAGAAGAGACGACAATGTGTCACGGGTCACGTGATCTGGAACTGAGTTGACCGAAAACAGAACGTGTGGCAAGAAGCAAAGAAGCACCTATTCTTGACTATCCAGCTACTCAGTGCGCAGTTCACAATAGGAGAGCCCGGGATATATATTTTTCACCTCTCACATTAGCAATTGCTTCAAGTCCTTTGTGTAAAAGCCCTGTGGTTGCTAGCAATAATAGTAACACATAGACCTAACCTCATACAATAGAACGCCTTCCCCAACATCAACTGACCTGAAAGACACGTCTTTAGTGTGTCTGGGACGCCATCTCTGCTGCCATCACTGCTGCCACCACTACCACAACACGATGTGTAAGGAATATCTAGTGATAAAGTCGAAAAATCATCAGTATAGTATTGTTAAAATCGAATGACCCGTACTAGACAAAAGATAACTTGATAAACACGTCTTAAGTGGAGATAAGGAGCCTCTAGCAACCAGTGAGCATCATCATGCGTCTCAGCTAGCTTTCATTAATAAATAAGTCGCTAGTTCATATCTTGGTGATTATACAACTAAAAAAAGCTCATAGTATGATTTATCTGAGATGACGGAAGGGAGCAGGGAGTGGTATGGTATTGCAGGTGGAGGCGCGTCGCGCGACGCGTGACACGATATTATTTAGTTGACCACGTGATGTGTCAACAAACAACAACGGAACGCGGAATTCAGAGCCCGGGTTCCGATCTTTCGCGAAAACGAGAAATTAGCCTCAGCCAAGCCACCCGCTCTCGCGGAATTCTCACAGAAAGGTCGATCGAACGAAATCAGTCGGACATTTAAGCAAAATCCACGCTTTCATTGCTGACTGATATCGCAACTCCTGCGCCGACTGAAATCCGTCGACTTGCGTTTGGCAGTGTAGACTCATGGCGAGCACGTGTCGAAGCTGACGTAAAGCTCCACCCAAATAGGAGATTTATGCTCACGAGGTAAACATAGCTTTGCCCTTGCTGTGCGTGCGTGCGTGACCTCCTGTCTTCTGAATTGTTTCTGTGGCAGATGGTGTCCCACGCGTGTCTTCCTTCCCACTCCCTATCCCACATCTGTTCTCTTCCCCACTGTCCGCAATGCCCACTCGCAAGTTCCACCTGCCTTCGTGGTTCAATACCCGTTCAAAGCGTACGAAGAAGAAATTGTCGCATGATGCCTCACCAGTGGGCTCAGATCCAGCCGTCTCCGCCAGCAACCCAGAGGTAAGCTTATTATCATGTAATCAGCAACTTGACAATGAATATAATACAGTCAGGCCAGCTTGATGAGCATTCACCGTCTGCACCTGTGGAAGGGGCCTCAACTGGCACTGATGCACTTGGTTCCGAAGTCAAAGTCGCCACCAGGGAAGTGGACGGGCTACGTAAACCTGGTCGTTCAGCCATAGGCATAGCCGAAAATGTCCCCTCTACTGTGGATGGCGTATCCTCCGCAGGAGACACCTGGGGCCCGCTGTTGGAGAAGGTGGAAATATTTGCCAGTGCTATCGACTGGATTGGAGAGGTGTGTCCGCTCTTTAACCGGTCCATGTAATGTTATTTATCGCCTTATCAGCTACATCCCTATGCCAAAGCGGTGTCTACAATACTTTCAGCAGCTATAAAGGTTCGGAATACCTCTTCGCTAGCTGATGTAGCTGATCAAGTCTGTACAGCCAATTATTGCACAGAACAAACGTGATGATGTCATGAAAGACCTTTGCAAAACAATGGAGGAGGTATATGACTTTATTATCGAAGCGAGACGATTGGACAATCTCGCTAAGACGCGAAAAGACCTGCTTGAATTTTTGTGGCAGCAAACTCATGAGTGCGCCTGCTTTCTTCGGGACCAGTCCAAGGTCAAAGCATTTTGTGAATATATTTCCTTCTCGTCCCGTAGTCACACTTCCACTTACATATATCTATGCTAGATTTGCGTGCTTATAAGAATGTCGTGGCCGGAAGGACAGTTGATGATGATATCATGAAGTTCACCACCGCTTTCAGCCACCTCAAGGAGGCCTTTGTACAGGGTGGAACTTTACAAATTGAAATTTATACTGTTCGCATCTTGGAGGAGATAAATGATATCAAAGAAAATGTTAAGGATATTTGTGTGTATTTTGCTTCACATTCTACTTCAACTTAGGACCAATGTTCACTGTGCCTGCTGTAGATGACAAGATGGACATAAAAGAGGAGTTTCCTGTAGATGTCCATTCCCGCATGGTGCCAGATAAGGGGTGTCTTCCAGGGACCCGCCAGAACACTTTGGAAAAAATGTCTGAATGGATCAATGATACCAGCCAATCTCGAGTATTATTTCTCTTAGGTGGTGCAGGGACAGGGAAATCTGCTATTGCCCACACTATAGCACGGCTTTTCTCCAATCGCCTGGGAGCATTCTTCCGCTTTGACCGCAATCATCTAGCTACAAACCAAGTCCATTTGTTTTTTAGCTCCATCATGAACAAACTCGCTAACTGGGACAAGGACTTTCGCCATGGGCTGCTGAGCAAATACAAGAAGGGCAGTTTTCAAACCATGACACATGACACTCAGTGGAGGATGTTTGTGGAAGCAGCCATTCATCTTAAAGATGGTATTGTTGGACCTGTGCTCTTAGTCATAGACGCATTGGATGAAAGTGGAGATGATGACTCACGTCAATCTCTGCTGCATTTTCTGACTGAGCATGCAGCTTGGCTACCATCAAATTTTCGCATTATCGTTACTTCTCGACCGGAACGGGATATTAACGAGGCCAAACAAGACAATATCAAGTGGATGGATCTCAAGGATCAAAAGGATGAGGCCAAAAAGGATCTTGCCATTTACCTTAAACATCAACTCAGAGCTAAGCCTGGTGATAATCTCTCTAAATCAGCCTATGAACAGCTGGCAGAAATGGCAGATGGCCTATTTCAGTGGGCATTCACTGCCTGTCAGTTCATGAAGCAGATGGGGAGAGGCTTAACATTGGAGGACCGATTCACGAAATTTTTTGCCATGGTCCCAGGAGTCAGAAAAGACCTTGATGATTTGTACTCTTTCATTCTTGGTGAAAAATTTAAACTGGATGATCCCACTGTCAAGAAACGGTTCACCATTGTCCTGGGGCAAATTTTGGGGGCTGCACAGCCTCTGTCTTGCAACACCCTTCATGCTCTCCACACCACTGAGAATGGTTCAAATATAAATGAGGTCAAGCTGATTGTTGAAGAATTGGGGTCTGTTCTCAGTGGTGTAGCAATGGACAATGAGCCAATCCGGCCATATCATAAATCCTTCCGTGATTTCCTGACAGACAAAAATCGTAGTGGAAAATGGTATATTGATGTAGACAATGCAAACCATTCCATGGCTCTGGATTGCTTCCACACAATGAATGCAGGTCTGCATTTCAACCTTTGCAATTTACCCTCATCATTTCTTTCTAATAAAGAAATGCTTCCTCTCATTGTGGAAAAGGAGGTTATAGCTGAGCCACTCAAATATGCCTGCCAATTTTGGGAGTTTCACTTGAAGAACACACCAGGCCAGAGCTTATGTGAGGTGATTGTAACTTTTGTAGATGAGAACTTGCTGTTCTGGTTTGAAGCACTCAGCGTTCTTCAGTTACTGAATATTGCAGCCCCTGCACTTTCTAAATTAGCTGACTTGCTTGTGAATATCCAAAGTGAAACTGTGAGCATACCATCTGCATTTCATCTGCCAAGCAAATATTGATGTTCTTAAATAGGATCCAAGCATTGCTGGCACTATATCACTTCTGCGTGATGCTGACAAGTTTCTGCATTACTTTGCCACAGCCATCACATGCAGTGCCCCTCATATTTATATATCTGCCCTGCCCTTCATACCAAAATGCTCTCCACTTGCACAAACCTATGGATCAAGGTTTAAGGGGGGAATATCATTACTGAAAGGTCAATTACCATCCTGGCCTGCAGAGCTGGCTAGACTCACAGGCCATAGAGGTAGCATCAGTTGCATTGCATTCTCACATGATGGCAAGCGAATTGTCTCTGGCTCTCATGACAAGACAATTCGGATCTGGGATGCAGAGACAGGGCAGAATGTGGGTGACCCACTGACTGGGCATACAGAGTGGGTCCAGTCTGTTGCATTCTCACATGATGGCAAGCAAATTGTCTCTGGCTCTGCTGACAAGACAATTCAGATCTGGGATGTAGAGACAGGGCAGAATGTGGGTGACCCACTGATTGTGCATACATATTTGTTCATGTCTGTTGCATTCTCACATGATGGCAAGAGAATTGTCTCTGGCTCTGATGACGAGACAATTCAGATCTGGGATGCAGAGACAGGGCAGAATGTGGGTGACCCACTGATTGGCCATACAGGTCGGGTCCTGTCTGTTGCATTCTCACATGATGGCAAGCGAATTGTCTCTGGCTCTAATGACAAGACAATTCAGATCTGGGATGCAGAGACAGGGCAGAATGTGGGTGACCCACTGACTGGGCATACAGATTCGGTCCAGTCTGTTGCATTCTCACATGATGACAAGCAAATTGTCTCTGGCTCTCATGACAAGACCATTCGGATCTGGGATGCAGAGACAGGGCAGAATGTGGGTGACCCACTGACTGGGCATACAGATCGAGTCCAGTCTGTTGCATTCTCACATGATGGCAAGCAAATTGTCTCAGGCTCTTGTGACAACACAATTCGGATCTGGGATGCAGAGACAGGGCAGAATGTGGGTGGCCCACTGACTGGGCATTCATCTTGGGTCCTGTCTGTTGCATTCTCACATGATGGCAAGCGAATTGTCTCTGGCTCTTGTGACAACACAATTCGGATCTGGGATGCAGAGGCAGGGCAGAATGTGGGTGACCCACTGACTGTGCATACAGATTCGGTCCTGTCTGTTGCATTCTCCCATGATGGCAAGCGAATTGTCTCTGGCTCTCGTGACAACACAATTTGGATCTGGGATGCAGAGACAGGGCAGAATGTGGGTGACCCACTGACTGGGCATACAGATTTGGTCCTGTCTGTTGCATTCTCACATGATGGCAAGCAAATTGTCTCTGGCTCTGGTGACAAGACAATTCAGATCTGGGATGCAGAGACAGGGCAGAATGTGGGTGACCCACTGACTGGGCATTCAGATTTGGTCCAGTCTGTTGCATTCTCACATGATGGCAAGCGAATTGTCTCTGGCTCTCGTGACAAGACAATTCGGATCTGGGATGCAGAGACGGGGCAGAATGTGGGTGGCCCACTGACTGGGCATACATTTTGGGTCGAGTCTGTTGCATTCTCACATGATGGCAAGCAAATTGTCTCTGGCTCTCGTGACAAGACAATTCGGATCTGGGATGCAGAGACAGGGCAGAATGTGGGTGACCCACTGACTGTGGACACAAATTGGGTCCTGTCTGTTGCATTCTCACATGATGGCAAGCGAATTGTCTCTGGCTCTCCTGACAAGACAATTCAGATCTGGGATGCAGAGACAGGGCAGA
>KN837108.1:397031-411385 GCA_000827215.1 Sphaerobolus stellatus SS14 | reverse complement strand
GGATAATGGTGAAGGTCTGACATGTAACCGGCGTAGAGTGGGATGAGGTTTTGGAAGTTTCGTTAGATCAATGAATGATGCATTACCATCGAAATAAATGCCGAATTCGTCCAAATGGGGATAATAATCAACTAGTATGGGAAGTACCTCCGAAAGAGATATAACCGGTGGTGAGAGATGAAATGGTGCTTCGCCCAAAAGAAGACGCCGCAGGTTAGGAAGTTCCATCCCAATTCGACGCAAATACACTGCTGAGAGATTCAACGGGGTCGGGTATACAAGCTCGAAGCTCATAAATTGTTTGCATGACAATAATGGGAGTAATATCGGTATGTCGATAATGTATTCGACAACAACAGATGTCGGAGCATTCGGAGAGCCATCCAGCCGGAGCTTTTTTAGTGACGACACGACACTTTCCGCGCACATTTGCAGAAACTGATATATTTCCATTGGTGTGGCACGATCGATAGTACAGATATCGATTGACGATATACGCTCCAGAAGTCTCGACTGGCTGAGGAAGGAGCGTGCCAGAGGGAAATCTATTTCCAGGCACATATGAGAAAGCGCCGGAAAGCCTTCTGTCCTCCCTAGTGTATTCGAAAAAAAAAACCTGGGATGCAGCTATAAACCCAATACCAACACGGACGGATCCTTGCTGATCAACAGACAGACAGACAGACAGATGTAATATCTTAAAGGGCTGTTGCAGTGCACGGCATGTACGGTTGCTTGGGTTTATTTCAATTCGATGACTATTCACCGAGTGCTGGCGATGGTAATCATATTCCTCGTAGTAATGGAAAACTTCACTTCTTCCGTGATCTTTGTTGACGCCGTGCCTAACATCAGGCAACACGGATTGGAGCTTTTGAACCGCGGCGCCTCCTTTGTCTCCTAGATAACAAACATCAACTCCAAACAGTCTTCCTTGATCCTTATATATCAAGCAATATCCTTGCGGCCGACATACCAATGTGCTTCCTCTCAATCTTCACCGTCGCAACTCTTAGCAATACTGCGCCTTCAAGCCATGCTGCTTCACCAGCCTATCCAGCCAGCAGCGGCGCAGGACGACGACTTGACCGACTATAAACTATCATATACCGCTTGTGGTGTAGGTTCCACCGATGCTACGAAGACAGTCCTACGGCAAGGGAAGCTCAACGGTGGGCTTGGTCCTTCAACTTGCTGAATAATGTAAATAGCGACATACGTAGGAATGTGTGCGAAAGCCCCGAACCGAAAAACAGCAGCAGTGGAGAAGGCAAACCATCAAATTTCCGTTTACTTCATATGGCTCCTTATAAAGTCGTGGAGCTGGCGTACGCCATATTATGCCTGATTGGCTGTACTGGCTACATGAAAACGGCAACGATTGTGCAGTATATCCTGGAATAGCAGGTAGCATATTGCAGACATGTGCCGGGCTGAGGCCGGGAAGATCTTCCGGTTGGAGGCGCGATGTACACAACGACAAGCACTGCTGCATCATGTAGTCAGAACGTGTCAGCGGAGAAGTATGTAGAAATGCATCTCATCAAGCTGCGTCACAAGACTTCAAGGCTACGCGTTCAAACCACAGGATGACTCGAATTTGATGCCAATAAGCAGACACTGGTTTTCTGTTCAGGCAATGAAAGCAGCAGACACAGCGAAGATCAGATAGGCTTGCTGAGGCCTCCTTTGCGTTACCAGAGCGTGGTGTTGCCGTTGTGACATTCTGACTGATAGCAAGCATGTTGTCTAGAACCGAAGCTTCCGAAAAGATTATAAATGACATTAGAATCTATTGGATTGTACCTATGTCTGAGCGAGATACAACCCTACAAACTCGCCAAGGCTACGTTGCAGATCGGATGACTTGCAGGTCACGATGATGTCGAGCAGTGGTAAAAGAAATATTCTGAGACACTAAGGAAAGGTCCGAAACGATTTGCAAAGAGATACGAGCAAGAAGCGTACCGCTTCATTGATGCGATAGCAGCGTGCACGGTGCTCCATGGAATCTGGACTGCTCACTCAGCCTCGCGGACGAACATCTTAGCTTAATATTCAGTTGTATTCGACGTCTGTTAGAATACAGATAAGATGGTCGAATATCTGAAGGAGATTGAGGGGGGAAGAAGGGAGATGTAGACATGCTCACAACGAGCGCAGGATCAAGTCGAAGCTGGGGCAAACTGGTCAGTCACCCCCAGAGTTCCCCTTCCCACGCCTGACCAGTTCTTCGGAAATCTTCAGGGAGAAATTTCTCGGGGCTCCGCGCTGGCCATAGGCCGGCGCAAATCTCTGGGGATGACAACTCTGCTGTCGGAGACGACGGGCTCGATGGAGATTTCCATTTGGGGGAGCGTGGTAAAGGCGTAACACATGTGGTTAGAGGGAGGTTTCTTGATCTGAGCGCATTTTTAGTGACGTGGTCGAGGTAGAGTATGCTGACGCGTACCTTCACGAGCATATTCCCGACGAACTTCTTCACAACCACCGCCAAACCCAAGCTAACCTCATACGTCTTATCCTCTTTCTCCTCTGCGTTTGCGTCCTTGTCTTTTCGTGCGAAGATAGAGAAGCCACCTGCACTGGGTAATGAGATGGTTGCGAGAGGTGAGACGGTGATACGCACTTCGCCGCCTGGATTGGGTTGTAGGCGATGTCGACGCCGATGCTGGCTTCGCCATCTGGGGTGAGCTCTTTGAGCATGATTTGGAGAGGACGGGTGCAACGGACGTGAATGAGCAGGAGTGGACGATGAGGAATTGAGGAAGGAGGGGGTTTTGACCTGAGAGGGTGTTAAGAGGAGCTGGGGTGAGAGGTTGGGCACGCACCACGCACCTTTGAGAGTTTCATTAGGCGTCCTATTGTCCATCTTTCGACTGCTGTGGTCTCCTTTACGCGTGAAAGATACGACCGAAAATGGCATTGAGTCAACGGGTGGGGATGAGGTCGAGCATGGCGTCGAGAGATTCGATGAGGGAGGCGTGCGCATCGAGAGGATAAGGTGTGGATTTTTGTGTTGCGAGGACGGCGAGGTGCCACTCCTTCATAACGGTGACCGACTTGAAGAATATGAATCAAGACTCTTTGTGCAAAGATTCGTCATCGTCGGCTTCGTGTTCGCGAAGGACAATGACATTGCGTTTGGCGAAAAGTTCCCCATTGAGCAGGCCCTTCTCGGGCAGATCCTGACGGAGCAGCTGCGCACGTCGATGGCCGCTGCGCATTCTTGCATTGCGTCGCCATCGTAGAGGTAGAGGATGTGGTCTTTGAGGACGGCGAGGTACGAGTCCTCGGCGCGGCGTTCGGTGGTTGAACGGGCGTTGAGGATGCCTCGGACGATGCTCATATACGATTGAGGCGATGCCTCGAAGGTGCGGCGAACGGTAAGCCATGCTTTAGGCGGCGGGTGCGGAGGTGGTGACGTGGCTCGGGTTATAACACCTCTGCATCCCTCGGTGTTGAACCCTCCAAGTATCGGTAAGCCATCTCCATGCTTGCCAAGAGTACTCATTTCGGTGTGGTGGCGGCCATGTGACTGTCATAGTCATGGTGGGGCGGGCGAAGGCGTCAACAAAGATACCGCCGCGCCAAGGAGATGTCGTCCACGTTTGGGGCGACGGCGGATTCAGCGATCTACACAAGGCGTCAGAGTAGTATTAAGCTAATATAACGTTGTACGCATGGCTTGCTTCAACTTGGTTCAGATGACAGACAATGCCATGCTTCAGCAGTTTACCGCGTGGTGGGTTATAATATAGGCCATGTCGACGCCGATGCTGACCTCACTGTTGGAGGTGAGCTTTGTAGCATGGGCTTGTAAAGGGCTGTGGTCTCCTTTACGCCTAAGAGGAGACGGCCAAGGATGGCGTCGAGACAGCGAGTCCGCGCTAATATGACGGAGGCTTACGTAATGCTTCACCTGCATAGGTGACTAGAGGCCTCGTGGAGGCAGAACCCTTGCGCTCATGATAAGATTTTCTATTGTGACTCTCAAATAAGAATTCTTGAAACTATAATAGTTGTCTCCTTCATTTACTTCATTATTTTATTTTCTTCGGAACGCGTTTTTAAAAGGAACGGTTATAAGTAGTGTTGCCGGGGGTCCGGGTCGCTTCGGGTTAGACCACGGACCGAACTAATAATAACCAGACCAATCCGAACCATTTAGTGTCCGGTTTCCATGGTTCAGTTTATTTTGAAGACCGGTTGGTAACCGGGCCAGACTGCGGACGACTACCTAATTTGGATATTTCCTACGCTGCTCGTCACTGGCTTCTCCTTCCCCCTTCCTTGCTTTCCTCCTGCTTTCTTGGACTATTCTTTCCATACCGTAAGCTATTAGATCATTCTGTGTAGCTTATTATAGAGATTACTCATATGTATAATAGCAATAGTATCTAGGGAAGCATATGTGACCTCAGCCCTTTCACAGAAGCTTCCCATTGTCACCGTTTCAACTGCTAGCGACCTACGCCACCAGGCTCCTCTCCGATCTATTCTCCTCCTTATTACCGTCTCAACAAGTCGCGGCTAAGACAGAATGTGTAGCTTGAATGAGTATGGTGAGTCTTTTTTTGTTCAATATCGCCGATATGGAGTGCTGGAGTACCCTCGGCCTTGTGCCGTTTGCCTGCACCTGGCGCACCACAAATTTTTTAACTGTTTTGACTAACGTGAATTTTAAAGGTGTGTTTGATCCTTATCTTGCCAGTGCTGTACGAGTTTTCAGGGAGGAAGAACAGAGGCGAAGCTGTATAAAAGGAGATACGGTATGACCCCTTAAATCGTCAAGAGCTCAAACCATCTAAGTGACCTTATTTAGCTACTCTTCATGGCATACTCCTTACGCAACGGTCGTAACAATGGTGCATATGGAGAAGCCTTGGAGCAGATTTTGACGACTAACAATGACGGCACCGTTCGTGCAACTACTCGGGGCCGTGGCGGAAGGCGTGGTCGCAGCTGTTCGCAAGCTCAGCAAGAGCCAACGGTACTCCTAGATGGAGAAGAATCCACAGCTCCGCAGCGTGGAGCTATGCGGGGACGGCCAAGGGGACAACGTGGCCGTGGTCGAGGTCATGGACGAGGTGGTCGTGGACGAAGTGGTCAGCCAACGGTGACTGAGTCTGGGGTGAGCTTTCTTCTACTCGTATATTATCCTGACTAATTCTAAGCCTTCTCATAGCAAGCTGCCATTGAACCGACCGAAGAGGAGATTCGTCAAAACCGTGAACGACTGCGCGAAGCCCGTCTTGCGCAAAATGAGAGGGAACGTCAAGCTGATGAAATTGAGCAATTCTTTGCGCGACCAGCTCCGCCGGCTCCTTCCCCCCTTCCCCCTTTTCCTGTCTCCATTGTCAGATCTCCATCCCGTTCATCATACAGCCAAGACAGGCCAAACCGAACTCCAGGTCTACTTCCATTGACCCCTCAACCAGAAATGCGTACTCCCCTTAGAGTACGTTTTCACGAATATACACCTCAACGCACCCCGACATCCGGTTTCCATCGTCGAGTCCAAGGTCGCACTGCCGCTAATAAGTCGCAACTCACGCGTCGCTCGCATGTTTGGTCCTTCTTTACAAAGATTGATGAGGCTGATGGTATAGTTTTCACTTGCAAATTATGTCGGTAAGTTGCATAAGCTACTTCTTTGGATTTTACTTATGAAACCTAGCCCTGAGGATGTGTATCCCTACTCAAAAGGGACTGGAACTAGTACACTGCGACGACATATTGTCAAGGAACATCCACATCGCTACATCCAGTTCTGCAAGCAAACTGGACATAAGATTCCGAGCAGTTTACTTGCAGAACAAGAGAATGAAATGGTGGGCGGTGCGGGGTCTCGTGAGAGAATTGTGGTACCATTCAGCGAGCAAGCCTTCAAGTCTGCGCTGATCAACTTTATTGTTGCTAACGATATTGTGAGTATATTCCTTCATTTAATCAACTGTTAAGCTTATAGTGTAATATCTAGTCCATTCGCGTTGTGGACACTCCAGAATTTCGAAATATGTTGCTACTCCTACGTGATGATCTGCAGATCCCGCACCGCTCAGCCATTCGAAGTATGATCATTAAGGCATGGGAGCATTATTTTTATGAAATGCGAATTGAAATGAAGGTATGTACATTGTGTTTGCCTATTTCGCTTTTCATCATTCTCTTATGATTCTAGGACACTGAAGGGAAGGTCTCCTTAACATCTGATATCTGGGATGACAAGAGCATGCGAGCCTACACTGGCGTTACTGCCCATTATATTGTGCGGGCAAAATCCAGCTTTGGAAGGAAAGGGGAGCTCATCCTTCGAGCGTCTCTAATAGGCTTTCTTCCGATCCCTGGCAAGCACCGTGGTCAAGATATCGCAAGGTCCCTTTTATTTGTTACTGATCGGGCAGAAATTACTGAAAAGGTACATGCTATTTCTATAACGTCATATATACTGTATATCTAATTTCCAAGTGCTGGTAGGTGTTGTTTATAACAACAGATGGCGCTTCAAATATGTCTGCTGCTGCACAAGACTTTGAAGCTCTTCTGGAAAAGCGATACATACAATTTGATAGCTTAACGCAGCACCTTGTGTAAGCCAATTATTTGCTTCGCTCACTTGATGTCGCTAAGTATTCATAGTTGCTTGCCTCATCGACTTCACACTGCAGTTTCCGCAATGATCAAAGAATGCACAAAGGTGGTCACCGAGGAGATGATTCTTAATCCAGACTCTAGCATTCCAACTATCAGTGGATCTGAAGTAAGAACGCCTTTTGAAGCGCTTGCACAAGACCCAATTGCGAAGCTTCAATACATTGGGAATGATATTCGAGGCTCCCAACTTAAGCGTCATAACTTCAAACGGATCATTGCCGCTACCAACCAGCGGAGAGCTCTTGCTAGTGAAGCCTACAAGCTGGAGCAACGTGGAGCACGTAACCATGCACTCGTGCACTCTGCACATCCGGATCTTCCTCCGGAATTTGTCCCTTTAAAGCATCTGATTCCGCTGCGCCAGGTTGTAAACCGCTGGGGATCTGGATTAGGGACGATGGGGCGTGGCATTTATTTGCGTGAGGTATGTAATAAATGATTGAGCCGTTAAGCCTCATTTGAATTTTTTTAACTATTTAGCCATTGGATGCTTATATGAAAATGTATTTGCCTCCACGGTACCATGTTTCATCATTAGAATGGAAAGTCTTGGAAGATATTTACACAATTTTAGAGGTGCGCTTCTATTACTCTCACCCAGCTCATTTCTCATAGGTCGTTTCTTTAGCCTCTCCATGCCGTTCAAACATTGATGGGATCTGAGAGCACACCTGTCATGTCATTTTATTTCCCGTTCTATTATGGCTTGATTGCTGCTTTGGAGCGCCAGAGCAAAGATCCACGTTATGAATACTTGCTACAAGTGCTTAATGCTGGCATTGAGAAATTGCAAGAACAAGCAGGGGAATTGCGATTCTCGAAGGCAGTCATACTCTGTGTTGGTATGTTAATTTTATTGTTACTATTTTTGAAACTTTGCCTATTTTTATCATCCAGTCCTTCATCCTGCATTGCGGTTTAAATGGCTTAAAGACAATTGGCCTGCCAGCCGTCTTGGACATGCACAAAAAATCATTTTTGAAGAAGTTCGTGTTCTATTTATGTTAATTAATCATCCGTTGTTCTGAGACATTTTCAGTTGAAGAAGTATGGACATGTTCAAGCTGCCGCTGTTTTGTCCAAAAATTCGACATCTGAACGTCAGGCCGGCTTCAACGTATTCAGCCTCTTATCCAGCACAGAGCCGACATCAGCACCTGCTGAGGAGACCCCTGTACCATTGGCATTAGAGGTGGAATGGAGTGCATATTGTTATGCAACGAACCTTCCTGATAAACAGGTAGATATCATTAAATGGTGGCAGGTGCGTCCTTGTAATTTATTTAAAGCAACAACAACTAAACTTATCGTTTAGGATCATGAGGAGCAATTTCCTCGCCTTTACCGTCTTGCAGTTGATTATCTGCCTGCCCAAGCGTCTTCGGTGCCCTCGGAACGGGTTTTTTCTGGTGGTGGGGAAACTGACAGCCGTCGTCGCAACCGAATTTCTCCTGCACTCTTTGAACAGCTTCAGATGCTCAAATTTATGCTCAAGAAGGCCCGCCTGGATTTTGGAGAGAAATGGCGCTTTACTGAAGAAGATCTCGAGATAGAAAATCAATTCCTTAATTGCGGGTTGTCGCTGGCCTCGGGCACCACCGACAATGACTTCAATTCAATCTTAAACTTCTTAGCGGAAGGTGATACTGATGAAGACAGTGATGTTGAGCAGACTTTTGGAGATAATCAATATTCTGTTGAAAATGATGAAGATGGGGAATACTTTGATTTTAACAATGCAGATGATGATGGTGATGATGAATGGATTGACCGTTACAATTAATGACTCTATTTTGGTTTGTTATTCATGCTGTAGCTATTTCTGTCCTTGAATTGAAGTCTATATACGATGTTTACTACACATTTATTTTTTTCGTGAATTTATACTATTTATTTGAGGTGCCGCACATTGTTGCTGGGGTACCGAGGCATAGGCGCCTGTGAGGACTGGTCTCATGGGTAGAAACCGGTCTATAACCGAATCGGACTGATGGAAAGTGGTCCGGTTCCAGACCGTTACTATTTTTGACTGAACCGATGGTTTCGGTTCCGTTCGGAACTAAACCCGGACTTCGGCAACACTAGTTATAAGTGTCGCCAAGTACATATGGACCTACATCCATACATACAAATAGACGTGAGAGACGCCCGTTTTTGAAAGGGAGTGGAAAGAGCCCTGGCTAACGCAAGGGTATTTGCGTCGGCCGAACAAATTGCCGGAGTTAGTCAAGAGTGAGGAGTTCCCTTCATTTGTAGAGCGCGCGTCCTATGTTACACGGAATCGATAGAGCCGTAATACAAATTCTACTGGTGGCTTCAGCAACGGTGCCTGCAGCTCAGCTATTGAACGTTTGTGTCAGACAGGGAACTCACCCGCATATAATTAGCCTGCCTTTCCTATCCCGCCAGCATAGCTGACACCGCCTCCCGAACTTAAATGGCCGTTGTTAATCATATATTACTGGGTCCCGGCAAGATTAATACTCTTATTTTCACAGGTTGAGCAGGAGTCATCGCAGATCTTTCTCCACTGGCACATTTGCGAGTGGTATGCTGCTGCCGTACCATCACCTCCCTATTGCCGATTCGCCAATCCACGCTTCCCAGTATTCCAATTCCACTTCTTCCGTCCGACCCTCGTGATGGACTTTGGTGGACGGATTCGAAGGGGGTCCGCTGAGACAGTGCCGATCTCAGGCGGAAAGAAGTCTGTAGACATTGAGGTACTGAACCAAGAAGGGAATGTATTGTCAATACTTCTTGAGATAGAATGCTCAGGTGTAGTTTCACTCTTCACACCTAAAATTTACAGAAAGACATGTTCAACCAATGTAACACGATCATTAGCTATCCTAACACAGCATGGAGACAGAGAAGAAGAAAGAAGAATACGAAGACATAAACGCAGCGCAACAAGTCCTCGTTAGCCATGACTTAGCTTGTCAACATTGGTAGTCGACGATACACCACTTGTGGTACCTAGAGCAGATGCGCCACCGTCTACGAACGGTGATAGCGAGTCCAGCGTCTGGGCATGTAAAAGATTTTCACTTTAGCCACGAATGGTGTCGCGCTTGCTGGCACCGTAGTCGACACGAACAGTGTCGGAAGACGTGTGTGTCAAGGAAGTGGGCGTCGTAACCGGGAAGGAAGGAGAGTTAGGCTCGCAAGTGAGGACATGGAGAGGCTTGCCGCTGGGACCGATGATACGAAGGACGTTGCCAATTGAAGAGGAAGCTGCATGGCCGAAGCGCAATAGAGAACCTAGCAGGCGATTCAACAACAGGATCAAGAATGAGAACATGATGTTACACACTTGTAGAGAGGCAACTCACTGGTATGCGGCATCCGAACCTTCTTTCCACTCTCCGGTAGCGTACTCTTCACAAGCAAGATTTCTACGTTAATCTCATTCTCTAGACTCGTCGTACTCTTCTACGGACATCCAGCACACAACCGTAGATTCTGTCCTTATCCTTCCCCGCCAACCCCTCCTTCGTGTACCGGTCCAACGTCCGCGTGCTCCATACCAGCCTCAACTGCCGCCGTCTTCCTCTCGCTACCTCTCATTTTGGCGTCCACGCTCCTTCTCAATGTCGTCGACACCATCTTCGTCCATGCCAGAACGAGAACGGCTTCTCGACCGTTGGGCTCACCGTGGTTGAAGCGTCGTTCTAGAGAAAGCGTCGCAACATACGCTGCAAGCTGAGCAGACAATGAGATGCCGGATTCCTCGACGTTGTCAATGTCGAGCTGGACGATGTCGCGTGGGGCGCATTAGACGAAACTGGAAGCTTCAGCGTGGGACGAGACGGTGCGCATGTCGAGGCCGATGTTGGAGAGGGAGTAAGATGGGCGGAGATGGGTCGAGGAAGAGGAATACGAGCTTGAGCGTGTATGTGTCATCGAGTATGGATTGCATAATATTAAACGGGAAGTAGATTTGCGAGTCATATGTACGCACACCTTTGGAAGCTTCTTCATGAGGACTCATCCTTCGATTGACGTGGCCTCTTTTATATCGAGAAAGGCGGTCAAGGATGGCGTTGAGCCAACGGCAAACGGGTAGGGATGAGGCCGGGGATGGCGATGAGGGAAGCATGTCCGTCGAGCGGGTAGGGAGCCGGCTATTTGCGATGGGTAGCGAACAGAGAGAGGTACCAGTCTTCCATGACGGTGATAGACTTGAAGAGTATGAACCACGGCCCCTTGGAGGACGACTCGTCGGCTTCGAGTTCACGGAGAACACTGCCATTGTGTTTCACAAAGAGCTCGCTGTCAAGGAGGCCCTTCGAGGGGGTACATACGGATGCTGCAGCTGTGCACGTCGATGGTGGCGGCGCCTTCTTGCATAGCATCATCTTCTTAGAGGTAAAGAATGTGTCCTTTGGAGACGGCGAGGTAGGAGTCCTCAGCGTGGGATGTGATGACGTGGTTGTTCGTTACAGTAAAGTAGAGGAGGGCAGTGAGACCGCCGAGCGACGACTAAACTCATGGCGAACGTGTCGAAGCTAACATAATGCCCCACCCGAATAGGAGATTTATGCTCACGGGGTAAACATAGCTTTGCCCATGCTGTGTGCCTGCCTTCTGAATTGTTTCTTTGGCAGATTGGCGTCCACGGGTGTCTTCCTTCCCACTCCCTACCCACCTCACATCTGTTCTCTTCCCCACTGTCCGCGATGCCCACTCGTAAGTTCCACCTGCCTTCGTGGCTCAATACCCGTTCAAAGCGTACGAAGAAGAAATCGTCGCATGATGCCTCACCAGTGGGCTCAGATCCAGCCATCTCCGCCAACAGCCCAGAGGTAAGCTTATTATCGTGTAATCAACAACTTACCAATGAATATAATACAGTCAGGTCAGTTTGATGAGCATTCACCGTCTGCACCTGTGGAAGGGGCCTCAACTGGCACCGATATACTTCTTGCCGAAGTCGAAGGAGCTGCCAGGGAAGTGGACGAGCTACGTAAACCTGGTCGTTCAGCCATGAACATAGCCGGAAACGTCCCCTCTACTGTGGATAGCGTATCCTCCGCAGGGGACATTTGGGGCCCGCTGTTGGAGAAGGTGGAAATATTTGCCAGTGCTATCGACTGGATTGGAGAGGTGTGTCCTCTCTTTAACCGTTCCATGTAATGTTATTTATCGCCTTATCAGCTACATCCCTATGCCAAAGCGGTGTCTACAATACTTTCAGCAGCCATAAAGGTTCGGAATACCTCTTCGCCAGCTGATGTAGCTGATCAAGCTGTACAGCCTATTATTGAACAGAACAAACGTGACGATGCTATGAAAGACCTTCGCAAAACAATGGAGGAGGTATATGACTTTATTATTGAAGCGAGACGTCTGGGCAATCTTGCAGAGAAGCGAAAAGACATGATTGAATTCTTGTGGCAGCAAACTCACGAGTGCGCATGCTTCCTTCGGGACCAGTCCAAGGTCAAAGCATTTTGTGAATATCTTTCCTTCTCGTCCCGTAGCCACACTTCCGCTTACATATGTGTATGCCAGATTTGCGTGCTTATAAGAATGTTGTGGCCGGAAGGACAGTTGATCATGATATTATGAAGTTCACCGCTGCTTTCAACCACCTCAAGAAGGCCTTTGTGCAGGGTGGAGCTTTGCAAACTGAAATTTATACTGTTCGCATCTTGGAAGAGATAAACGACATCAAAGAAAATATTAAGGATATTGGTGTGTATTTTGCTTCACATTTTACTTCAACTTAAGACCAATGTTCACCGTGCCTGCTGTAGATGACAAGATGGACATAAAAGAGGAGTTTCCTGTAGATGTCCATTCCCGCATGGCGCCAAATAAGGGGTGTCTTCCAGAGACCCGCAAGAACACCTTGGAAAAACTGTCTCAATGGGTCAATGATACCAGCCAATCTCGAGTATTATTTCTCCTAGGTGGTGCAGGAACAGGGAAATCTGCTATTGCCCACACTATAGCACGACTTTTCTCCAATCGCCTGGGAGCATTCTTTCGCTTTGACCGCAATCATCTAGCTACAAACCAAGTCCAGTGGTTTTTTAGCTCCATCATAAACAAACTCGCTAATTGGGACAAGAGCTTTTGCCGTGGGCTGCTGAGCAAATACAAGAAAGGCAGTTTTCAAACCATGGAGTATGAGACTCAGTGGAAAATGTTTGTCGAAACAGCCATTCATCTTAAAGATGGTATTGTTGGACCTGTGCTCATAGTCATAGACGCATTGGATGAAAGTGGAAACATCAACTCACGTAAATCTCTGCTGCATTTTCTGACTGAGCATGCAACTCAGTTACCACCAAATTTTCGCATTATTGTTACTTCTCGACCAGAACGGGACATTAACAAGGCCAATCAAAATGTCAAGTGGATGTATTTGGAGAATCAAAAGGATGAGGCCAAAAGGGATCTTGTCAATTACCTTCATCATGAACTTGGAGCTTTGCCTGGTGCCAATCTCCCTAAATCAGCCTATGAACAGCTGGCAGAAATGGCAGATGGCTTATTTCAGTGGGCATTCACTGCCTGTCAGTTCATGGAGCAGATGGGGGGAGGCTTAACATTAAATGAGCGATTCACAAAAATTTTTAATCCCCCTGCTGGTGTCCCAAGATTTGGAAAAGACCTTGACAATTTGTACTCTTCCATTCTTGGTGAGAAATTTAACATGGATAATGATATTGTCAAGGAACGCTTCATCAGTGTTCTCAGCCAAATTTTGGTGGCTGCACAGCCTCTGTCTTGCAAAACCCATCATGCACTCCGCACCACCAAGAGCAGTTCAAATGAAAATGAGGTTGAGCTGATTGTTAAAGAATTGGGCTCTGTTCTCAGTGGTGTAGGAAAGGGCAATGAGCCAATCCAGCCATATCATACATCATTTCGGGATTTCCTGACAGACAAGAATCGAAGTGGAAAATGGTATATTGATATAGACAATGCAAACTGTTCCATGGCTCTGAACTGCTTCCACACAATGAATGCAGGTCTGCATTTCAACCTTTGCAATCTATGCTCATCATTTCTTTCTAATAAAGAAATGCTTCCCCTTGGTGCAGAAATGGTTATAGCTGAGCCACTCAAATATGCCTGCCAATTTTGGGAGTTTCACTTGAAGAACACACTGGGCCAGAGCTTATGTGGAATGATTGTAACTTTTGCAAACAAGAACTTGCTGTTTTGGTTTGAAGCACTCAGTGTTCTTCAGTTACTGAATATTGCAGCCCCTGCACTTTCTAAATTAGCTGACTTGCTTGTGAATATCCAAAGTGAAACAGTGAGCATACCATCTACATTTCATCTGCCAAGGGAATACTGATGTTCTTAAATAGTGTCCAAGCATTGCTGACACCATATCACTTCTGCGTGATGCTGTCAAGTTTCTGCATTACTTTGGCACAGCCATCACATGCAGTGCCCCTCATATTTATATATCTGCTCTGCCCTTCACACCAAAATGCTCTCCACTTGCACAAACCTATGGATCAAGGTTTAAGGGGGGAATATCATTACTGAAAGGTCAATTACCATCTTGGCCTGCAGAGCTGGCTAGACTCACAGGCCATAGCGATGGCATCAATTGCATTGCATTCTCACATGATGGCAAGCGAATCGTCTCTGGCTCTCATGACAACACAATTCGGATCTGGGATGCAGAGACAGGGCAGAATGTGGGTGACCCACTGACTGGGCATACA